>JAJOOS010017722.1:0-38304 GCA_029582725.1 Solanum chiquidenum | reverse complement strand
TAGGAAAAATGACTTCTTCACTGAAACTATACACTTACCAAGGAAGATTGTAGCAACTATGAAGAATGATGAAGAAGCTCGTCCAAACTTTAGAATCAAATTAAGGAAAAAACACTTTTATCTTCGACCTGGGTTGAGCTCTTCTTGAATGGTACTAGGTATTCTATCCTAGACTTTTTTGGAAGCCTAACTGTACTAGGATCAATCTTCCTCTTTTGCTTTATTTTTGGAAGCTAAAATTGTAAGAATGGATTACCATTCTAGCTACTCTTGTATGAGGTAAGGTTTGGTCCTCCTCTGTAACCTTTTGCTTTGAAATAGAATCTTCAATGTTGTTTAAAAAAAAAAAAAAAAAGTTTTCAATATTAAATTTATTATATTTTTAAAATTATGAATTTGATCTACTATTAATTGCAATTTTAATAAAATTTTATATCTAACATAACATTACAATGTTGCTATGTGTGGTTTTGGACATGAACACGACATTACAATGTTGTTATGTGTGGCTTTGCTCCCTCCAAAACCTAGGTATATGTACCATTGCATGAAGTATAGTTTTCTCCAAAAATTTAACAACCAACTAATATGGTCATATATATATAAATATATATATATATTGATTTAAAAAATAATGTCTATACTAATATATAGACAATGATATTAATATAAGATAAAACAAGTTTTGTTTTTTGGTAATTTTGTTAGTTGTCGCACCATAAACAAAGGCAGAGTTAAATGGAGGTTCATAGACGAATCCAATAGCTTTTTTATAGATTATGTATTTGTATTAAAAAATTAAATAAATATATATGTATATTAACTTGTGAACCCAAAAAAATTTATTTGATGACTAAGTAGTAAGAAAGGACCGTGGAAATGTTTTCTACACCAGTATTGTAGGTTCAAACACCACTATATCAACAAAAAAATCTCTTTCTTTTAAAAAAAACATATTTTGTAATATTTTTTTTTTCTATCCTAAAATTTAGAACTCTCAAACTGTTAATCATGATTCTTTATTGAAAAAAAGCAATCAATCAAGAAAATTGTGGTCCATGGAATTGTTCAAACCTTAAAATGTTGGAAAAAGTAATTCACAACTTAGTTGGTTTGTAAGTGACAACGTTATATTAGTTAATTTTTAAATGAGTTTGTCTGGTTCTTCAGTTGACTGATTAGACACATGACTGATATGTGTGTTGTGTGTTGGTCTATGATTGCTTTTAAATATCATATATTATTATCGTCTCAATTTTATATGATATTGTTTGACTTAATATAACATAAAATATTAAAATTTAAAAATTATCATATTCATTTTAATATTTGTGATATTTTTTGCTTCTCGAGATTCAAATAACACTCTTCAACTTATAATATCATCTTCATCACATAAATTCCTTGTCATATCTTTCCAAAGAAGTAATAACAAATGTACTTTTTTTTTCCTGACACTACATTTGAATTACTTCAAACTCTATTAGTTACATAAAGTTTTCAATATTAAACTTATCCTATGTTTAAAACTATGAATTTTGATTTACAATATTGATAAAGATTTCCACCTAAAATATATGTCAACAAAAATTCTGAGTTCAGACGAACGCAACATTACAATTCTATATTTACCTCTATAAAGTACTATTTAAATTGCGTCTATATATTACCAGCATAATCTATAAAGTTTTGTTCAAATTAAATTGGGTCATACCTAAAGCGACTAGTTTGATTTGTAAGTGACAACTTTATAATACATTTTTAGATGAGTGATTCAACACATGCCACACATGTGTATTGTCCTTGTTTATTCTAAAAACAATGTTATCATGATTGAAAAATAAAAAATCAACTCATTGATAGGGAGATGAATTGTTACAATTTATAAATAAGGCATAATATACCTAAACATTGAGTGTGCACAAGTAGACACTTAAACTTATATAAAATTAAATAAGTAGACACATATGTCCTACATGGCATAATACACATAGGACGCCACGTAGGACACAAAATTGCCATGTAGGATGAATGTGCCTATTTGTTCAATTTTATACAAGTTTAAGTGTCTACTTGTGCACATCCAAAGTTAAAGGTTATAGTTGTTAGTTGATGTCAAGTTAAGGGTCATGTTTATGTATTATGCCTATAAATAATGTATATACATCTTTGATGTATAATTATATATCATACATACATTGCATAACTATTTATTTATACAATATTGTTACATTAACTATATATAATTTCACGATAAAGTGTGATTAATCTCGTCTCCACAGACTATTGCATATCAATACATTACATATATACAAGGACTATTGCATCCTCCCAGGAACCTTAAGAGGAGTTGGAATTTGTCCATTAATGTCCCCTTTGCATGAAATTGTTTGACAAGATCAAGTATTACTTGTTGTCAATGGTTGAAACTCAATAGGGATGTTGAAAACGTAGTTAAGTATGATTACATAATAAATAAAATCACATACAACCATTTTTCAGCCCTTATAATTGTAAAATATTCATTGTGCTGAAGTTTCAAAATCCACAAGGAAACTCCAGCATATATAATAACCTAGAGTTCCACTCGTGGATTTTCAAACTTCAGAATAGTTGCTATTTTTTTTAAAGATAAGGCTGAAAGTGGCTACAAGTGCTATTTCCACAATTTTTTATATGTTTGGGCATGAAAAAAAATGTGAGTGAACATGTTGAAGATAAGCATAATAACCTATAGTTTCACTTGTAGATTTTGAAATTTCAAAATAGTTGCTATTTTTCAAAGGCAAGGCCAAAAAGTGGTCACTAGCACTATCTTTCACAATTTTTCACATGTTTGAGCATGAAAAAGATCCAAGACTCGTACACGAGGGAACATGTTGAAGACATGATCAAGTTAATATAATTATATTTACTTTAATAATAGATTAAACT
The DNA here is from genome assembly GCA_029582725.1 of Solanum chiquidenum. NCBI lineage: Eukaryota > Viridiplantae > Streptophyta > Magnoliopsida > Solanales > Solanaceae > Solanum > Solanum chiquidenum. The sequence continues at coordinate 35,370 of JAJOOS010017722.1, read as the reverse complement.
TTTAGATGGGATGATTACACGAGTCAAACATACCATAGTGAGACTACATGCAATGTAGTTGAAAAAGAATGGAAGTAAAAGAAGTAACTTCTCAATTATATATTTGTCATCTTGAAGGATGAGAATTTGTTTCTTTATCATGTTGTAATAAAATTTAGTAGGTTTAATATAAATTGATTTCTTTGAAGGGAGTTTTTATTATAAAATAGGACAACTTTTAGGTTTATCTTTATTTTTCTATCACTTTCAAGAAAATGTAATTATCTATGTTTTTAAAAAAAAGTTAAACTACTATATGGATGTATATTATATATATCCTTTGTAGACCCTACTTATAAAATTTTATTGAATATATTATTGATCTTCGACTTTGATCCATTAACTTTTTGACATTTACTAAATTACGACTATAAAGGATGATGATACATTGATAGCTTTGTGTTGCTTGGTTTTTGGAATTAGTTTGGTTGTATCCTGAAAGGATTTAATTACACCGGCGTTGTCGTTCTCTTTCATACAATATTTTAATGTATATATTAAAATTTTATATTAATAAATAGATACTATTAAAGTGATTTATTACGGGGCGTTGACTTTATCTTTCTCATAATATTTTAATGTATATATTAAAATATTAAAAATTGTGATTAATACATGTGCCCTTCATCAAAGTGATTATTTGTTTGTGTAGGTAACTTTTTATTTCAACCATCATTTGGATTTTGTCACCAAAACCTATAGGTTTCTCTTTTGTGTATGTCTCCAATAATAAACTAGCCCATAACTTACTTTCTAAGTGATATATCGATAATTGAGTGATTTTCAAAAATAAGAATCCTTAGTTGAGTGACTTTCAAAGATAAAAACGCTTAGTTGAGTGAGCATTTGAGATATTATCTCACTGAAAAAATGCAACATGTTATAATAGGGATAATTTAGATTTAGGAAAAATTACCTAAATACACATCTTATTTTATCATAATCTCTAAAATTTTCTACCATTTAAAAAAAAAATAAAAAAATCTCCTCTCGGATACATCACTCTCCTCTCGCTGATACATCCTTATCCCCCTCTCGTATACATCCCTCACTTATGTATCAAGATGTCTGCTGATATATCTAGAAGTCCAGTAATGTATCCCAATGTTCTATCCCCTCTCTGATACATCCCTCCCCTCTCGGATACATCCTCACCTATATATCCGGATGTTTGCTAATGTATCCGGAAGTCCAGTGATGTATCAGAAATTCATAAATTTTTAGAGTTTTTGTAATTTGGAAAAGAATAGGAAAATAATGTAATTAACTCTTAACACTATGAGATTTATGTAAATTATACAATTTTTTATTATTATTTTATACATAAAAGAAAAAGTAGTTAACTAAATATTATCCAACCAAAATTGAATATAAAGTGGCTGTAGTTTAATGGTGAGAATTCTACGTTGTGGCCGTGGAGACCTGGGCTGGAATCTCAGCAGCCACAACACATGTACATTTTTATTTTTGTTTTATTTTAAAATGTCGTTGGAGGTGATTTAACCAAAATTATTTTATACTCCCTCCGTCCATTTTATATGTCATCCCTTTCTATAAATAGCTGGACTACAATACTTGTCATTTTATAAAATTTATGCATAAATTATCATATTTTGCCTACTATACCCTTGATAGAATTGTTAATTAATCTTGTCATTTATTAATAAAGTTGACTTAAGAAAACATTAAATAAGGGTAGAAGGGTAAAGTTACATCATTTTCTTAATGCAAATGCAAAGTAAAAAGGTGACATATAAAATGGGACGGAGGGAATACTAGATTTGAATTTTGTTCAACTAATTTTGGATATTTTAATCAAAATCAATAGAAAAATTGTGAACGATATAATAATTTTTTAATGTAAACAAAAACTAATATAAATTTGAAGAAAATGAAATACCTTATAAATAGAAGTTTCTATGTGGTGCAAAGTATAGCAGGATTAAATAGATAATGGTAATAAATAAGAATAATTTAATCGAATTACTCTCTACTTAATATTTATCATAAAGGATATGCAAAGAAAAAAGCATGACAAGTAAAATCGATCAGAGAAAATAATAAAAAGTGTCTTCTTTGGGGTGTGAGGGTTGATCAGTTGATTGAGCACCCTCCATCCCTAATTTATGGTGACAGATCGAATCTCATCCTACGCTTCTTTATTTTCCTTTTTTACTTGGACGTTATTCATTCTTTGTTTGTCTTTTTATAGCTACACAAAGATCTAAAAAAATAAATTTTAGATTACAAATTTTAAAAATATATTTTTGTTCTTAAATTTAGTGTGTAGTCAAATAATATCACATAATTATGACATTTTTTCTATTAAAAGCTAAATAAAATAGTATACCTATATTTATGTGTCTATAACTCTATTATACATCGAAGTTAATTACGTGTTTTCTGCGTAAGAAACAAAGAAGAAATTAAAGAACATTAATTAGCAGAGAAAATTAAAGAGACTTTTCCCATTACGTGTTAGGTTGGTAAGTAAGTTATTTTTTATACCCAAAATATAAGTTGCGTTAAAGAAATGAATAAAGAAAAATTAGGTGAAGTAAATGGTGGAATTAGAATTTTTATTATGGATTCAAATATGAAGAAGAAAACACACAAATAATTAAAAAATAAATTAACACCTACTATATATAAAAAAATAAAAAAAATTTAATAATATTTAAATAATATAATTTTCTGTCGAGGTTCATCCGAACCTTCTGGATCTTACCTGACTACACCCTTGAATGGAGTCTTGTAAATAAAGTTTTCTTTCTTTCTCGATCATAATCTTAACAAGCACTTTAGAATTTAGAAATTAATTGTTTTATTTGTAAATAGGATAAGTAGACTTATTTGAACTTAACATGTTTGTTATGTTGTCAAATCCATCAGGTAATTAACTATGATTTCCTAGTTGGATAGTCAAGTTGGTGACACCTTCCAAACAGGCACATGGAGTCTAGTTCAATTTAGTATTTTATATATATATAGAGAGAGAGAGAGAATTTTTTTTAAAATTTTTATAGACATATAAAATCTACTACTATTTATATAGTAAAATCAATTATCAGAAAATTACAGAAATTTCTTAATAATTATTAAATATGAACCTAGTAAAATGGAAACTAACATACTGTCCTAAGTTACGATATTACTAATATACAGCATAAAACTTTATTAACACTTGTTAAGGTATATAACTTAGATCCAAAAATAATTATCAAAAATTTGGTATTTATTTAGTTTTGAAATCATAATTTCAAAAGTGCTATATATTTAATGATAAGAACTACTATACGTGGGTATGGTGTGATGAATATGATCCTTCCACACTTAATTAAAAAACTCGAATATGAGTCATGAAAAATAATCTTAATAGATAGCGTCTTTTACAAATCTCTCTAGTTCAGGAGCAAATTTACTTTCCTTTACATAAGTTTTCAATATTACGAATCTTACCAGAATTTGGACTTCAAATACATGCATCTGGCGCGTCCTGATACATGTATCTCGAATATATGAGGCCAAAATTAATTAGGTGTAATTTATTTCATATACCCTATATCCAAGCGGATTTCATGTATCCGACTCTCTCGCTCACCTTTCTCCTTTCTCGCTCACATCTTTCCCTATGAATCTGTATTGCGGAATGTTATCTCGTATCCAAATACATGTATCTTAGTGTAATTTGCACGTATATAAGATACATAGACTATCTTGCCCGTCTCCCTCCTATCTCACTCTCTTGTTCACCTCTCTCCCTATTTTCAGTGTATCTGGTAGTGAAAATACAAATATCCGGGTGTATTTGATTTAAAATGTAATATGATATTATTAATTAGTGAGACAATATGTAGTTATTTTAAACTATAGGGTTAATTAGTAAATTAAATATGGTATTCCATTAAAAAATAAAAAAATAAAAAATATTGAATCTATAAAATTTAAATTTTTAACTCATCCCCAACTTCTACACAACAATCTAATGGTAGAATAAAAATTTTTATTAAGAGAGTTCAAAATATAAAAAAGTGAACTAAAAAGTCAAATAATTCAACATCTATCATATATATATATAAATTTCAACCTTATATATACGTTATAATTTTTTTCGAAGGGAATCGAATGAACCCTCTCGCACCCATATGGTTCCGCCCTCCTTATATTAGGCCTTGTGTTTCTCCAACTCCTCATTCAACAAATATGGTAAGCCTTGTTTTATGGGTCAAATCTTTATTTTTGTATCCCCTCTCAAAGTTTTGTTATATAAATATGTGACAACTGTTTTATTGAATTTTAAAAACTATATTGTTAAATGATGTTTGAGTTTTCTCTATAAAAATATATTCAAATTTTCAATTCCAATTGAATTGTAGGAAAATATGGCTACTCAAAGATTAAAGGGAGAATTTGGAGAAGAAAAAGTATATGTTTCTGAGAGCTTTGTTGTGGACATGGAACACATATCTCATCATCTTGTTGAGAAAGAAATAAATGCAAATTCAAGAATTACTGTAAGTTCATATTCCTTTCTCTTAAATGTCTTTTTTTTCATCCGATGTTCGTTTTATCTGGTTTTTGGTACGTCAAATTTGAAAGAAAGTTATTGAGTTTAGCTAAACTGGTAAGTAGAGCAAGATTTAATTTGAATTCGTATATAAAAAATCCCATATTGAGGATAAAAGTTTTTTAATAAAAATGATTTTGTACCAGAATTTAAAGTCGAGAAGTCTGGTTAAGAATGAATTTGACCTTTTTCTAGTGATCATTTCATGGTTTAATAGATCTTATACTTGTTGACTTTAAAATTATGAGGAATGATATGAACTCATTATTTTTCCAATTGGTTTAATTTAAAAATGAATTTCTCTTCAAACCAAAAAAATAAATAAAAAAATATACTCCAATATTCTTGATGAATTATATATGTATTTTGTGTGTGTGTCTGATGGTTTGAATTATGAAAAAAGTTGCAGAGAAACCATTCGAGGAAGGGTTCATTGAAAAAACAAAATTTCAACGATGTCAATGAAAAAGACACAAACCTAATGGCCATTTCACCAAAAGGTAATACTTTTTTTTATATTCTTTTTTCATTTTAAAAAAAAATAATCTTCTTTATGAATATCAAGTTAAGGTACTTTATAATAGCTTGATAAAAGCATTTTTAGATGATAAATTGAGGTTTAAAGCCACCAACTATATTTTTTCTCTCATCAATCGCGCTACTAAAAATAGAGTTTTTCACATTGTGAATCAATGGAAATTTTATGTTACAAAATATGAATTTTCCATTTGTTTTTCATGTGACAATTCAGTGAGAAAATGCATGGTGGTAAAATGAAATCTCAATGAAAAAGTGAGAACACCGCACTATTTTTTCTTTTCTATGAATCAATCAAAATATCTATGATGAATTTTTTCATTGGAACAATTAAAATATCTGTAATCACTAAATAATATTTTTTAGTAGTGATCATACATATGTATGTTGTATAATGTTGTATACATAATGATGCCATATATATTTATATTTATCAACTACTATTTTTTAGGGCAGCTTAAAAATTATAATTATCCCTTTAATTAAATTTCCATTTTTGTTGATTGAGTGTATTTAAATTTAATGATGGAAAAGAAACACCATTGTAGTAGTACCATTTTGACGTTTTCTCCAAGGTAAAAAAGTCTCATTAGAAGAATGGGTTTTAGTCTTGGCTACGAGCTAGTATGCTAGGGTATGGTGGTATGTTTGATTGGTTAAAAGTTTCGGAGAATATTTTTTTTAGAAAAATAAGTTTGAGAAATGACTTTTCGTAGGGAAAACAAGTTTGCATTCCGCATCAATTAATTTGTCTAGATTATATAAACTATTTTGAGATAATATCTTTTGTTTACTTATCAAATATTAAAAAGTAAGTCGAAATTAAACTCACTTATTTTTCTGAAGAATAATTTTCGTATTAAACGTTTTCCTTCGTACCAATCACAAGCTTATATATAATTATAATAATAACAACAATAATTATTTTTGAAGGATTTATAGTTTGACCATCATAGAGGTATTAATTAAGTGACAATTAGACCATCATAAAGATATTAAGTGATAATTAATTAATCGTGTCTAAACATGCACCATGCACTTGCACGAAATGCTTAGTTTGACTAAACAACTCACATATAAGATAATCCACTATGTATCATCATTTTCAAAGTTAAAACTTTGTTTAAAATAATAATAATAATAATAATAATAGTGCTTAGCTTAGTTGTCTTGTAGTTTCCTTAAATTCCTTTTAAATCATCATAATGAGTTATCTCAATGATAAGTACTTAACTAGACAATGACGTTTACACCAAATTAATTAATTCAAATTATCATCAAACGTATGATAGAAGGGATATGAAACTTACGAATTCTATAATTCTAGAGTAACAATATCAAGGGAAAATGCAAATACTAGATTTTAACCAAAGTAATGAAGTTTGACTATCTCCATAAGTAGCGTTCTAGCTCCGCCCCTAATAATAATAATTAAATTATTCAATGAAGCTTTTACCTACTCCAATCTTTAATCCTAGACGTGCCACATACGTACGTCATTAGTTTGTAATTAATATTATAATATAGATGCACATGCATTAGAATCATTCTTTTTCTTTTTCTTGATCGTATTAGCTTAGAATTATGTTTTTGTCTATGTTCTTTTTAAAGATTGCCAAGATTTTCTTGGTGAGGTACAATTTGATGAAATCATGATGCTACTAATTATTTTTTTCTTCAATTAAATGGAACAATTAAAAAATATCTTGTCCAATCTATCCATTCAATAATTCAGAAATGTTGAAGATAAGAATGATTATGATTGTATATTTTGCCAATGGGGTCGAGTTTAGAGAGTTAATTTCTTAATTTAGAAAAACAAACGCACATGCATTAGAATTATTGAGTAAAGCATGGTAACCTAACACATTATAATGGTATAATCCAAATGGTACTAATTTTAAGATTTTAAGTTATATACACCAATAAATACTTTTATAATATAAGTGTAATTTAAATGGTTAGGCATATTAGTTATTCCTTTCATTTACTTTGTTTATCATAGTTTGACTTTATATAAAATTTAATAAAAAATGAAAAACTCCTAAAACTTGCCATAATATGATAATATTTGAGTGGCCAAGGGCGGATGCAATTTTCTAGCATGGAGTTATCTGAACTGAATACTTTCCGTACATAAATATCTTAATGGATTCATGCTAAAAATCTTAGAGATTGAATTCATAAAACTAAATTCCTGGATCCCTCTTTGTGTGTGGCCATAGAAGCTTCTCATTACGGAAATATATGAATGTGCCATTCTTTTTCCCCAACAGAACTAAGAAAAGAAAAGTCGAACAAGAGTGCTATTTTTATGACGTTATCGATCAATGTTATTATAAAGATTAATTACCTTTTAAATGACCTGATTGTATGTACATCAGAGCATATATAGAACATAAATTCTTAACTTTTTTAGTGCAACTTCTTTTGCTAGGAGCTAGCATGCCTGAAAAGTCCATGGTGGTAACATCTGATCACTCCACACCACATGTACATAATCAGAACACATCATCAGTGGTGGCCGCCAGTAGCGGTGCTGCCACCACCACCGCCATCGATGGTAAAGTAGCTATCTCCAAGAGATTCAGTTTCCGACGATCTTCTTCCTCCTCACCTTGGACCATTGATCCCAGGAGGATACTTATTTTCTTTGCTACCTTGTAAGTTCTCTTAACCAGTTAGAAGAGAAAAGTATTGGAAACACCCCTAAACTCTACGTGAATTATTAGTTTCATCCTCGAACTATTGATAGTCTCCTTAACTCGACTAACTAAAGCCAAATAGGGGCATAAACCACTAAATAGGCATGGACTAAACCAATGATTTGCATTGTATAAACAACTGACTTTTTGTTCTTGTTTTTCGACATTGGCAGATCAAGTATGGGAACAATACTACTGATCTATTTCACACTATCCATGACCAAGCTCAATGGAGAAGATAAAGCTTCGTATTGATCTATTTTCATACTATTCATTGCCAGGATCAACGGAGAAGACAATATTCTCAGTTGACAGAAAAGACGTCAAAAACTGTTTTCCCTCCTAAAATAACAAAGTGATGGAAAAGTCTCTATGATATCGAAGCAGAAGAGATTGAGCATAACTGATTTTCGGGTGACAGACTATCTGTGAACATTTGGAAGTACAAAGAAAGGAATGGAGTCAAAGAGATGCTAAAAAAACAGATAGACCTTCTTTTAGGAAGAATTCAAATGGCAGATGTATAAAATTTGAGTATAACTTTAATACAGTTGCAATGCAAAAGAATTTTTATATCATCATGTGTTTCGCTCATTAAACAAGGAAACATGATCGAATGAGAAGACATGCTGAAAACATAAATAAAGCAAATCAAAGTGTATTCTTTCTAACAACTTAACCTTTTAGATGAGTTGTTGATACAATTTGAAGTTGTCGGTATCTCATTGTGGATTCTCATACTGACTAATGGTTTAAATAACAAATACGGGAGTTATACTACCCTGTACACAAATTAAATTCACAAAATTTTAATGAAGAGCCAGGAATAACCAACCTTTTCACTATTTTTCTCACATTTCCTTCATTTCCTGCCTCCTACTCATCTCGGTTTCTTCTGAGATCCTATGCCAACTTCAAAGTAGTAATGATACACATTTATAAAATGTACGCGAGATGCAACAACATTAGCTATATTCAAAGTTGATATCGTTGCAATATTTATTTGAGATACAGGAAGAGTTGATATTACCTATTATGTGTGCAAACTACATAGAGCACTATACAATATCAAGCAAAATGTACCAACACCTGCTATACATAGGTTGCAACCGCAGTACGTTTATTGCTCTGGCACTCTGCCAGCACAAAGAAGATGTCTTGGATTTCAAGTATTGTCTTTGAGATCTGATCCATCAATGCTTGAGAACAACAGTTTAATAGCGTTTGGAAATTCTTGGCATTGAACACCTGTTCTTTCTGTCATGGTAAAGTCTCAGAACAATAACAGCTGTTTCTTCAATAGCTTTAGACGTAACTTCTGCAACCAAAGCAACAATGGGGAAAACAAATCATCAAAATTTCTAGTAATGAACTTCCTCATAGATTTGTCTGTTAACGTAATCGTGGAAGTTAACACTTAATTGTTAAGTAAGGTTTTACTCCTAATATCAGACAACAGAAAAACATGAGCACAGTACAAACTACAAAATATAGAAAGCAAATTACCTATCACTGGCCAGACAGGGTTTTGCGCAAAAATTCTCCCTGCGTATTCCAACTCTTCTTTCACGTAATCCATGTCACAATAGTTGGTCTTCAGTTCTCCATCCATACCCAGAGTCTTAGCTCTTGCTCTTCTGATGGATTGCAGAACAACGGGATTTATTGTCAAAGCAAAAACCTTTTCGGGGTTAACTTCAAACAGTGTATTGGGTAAGTCTATATTCATGACAATGGGGACATTAGCTACTTTATATCCTTTCTGTGCTAGATAAATAGATAGCGGTGTCTTCCCACTTCGTGAAACACCGGTTAGAACTATATCTGCCATATGCAGGTTTCGCGGCAAGGCGCCATCATCTTGCTTAATGGTAAATTCAATTGCTTCAATCCTCCGGAAGTATTCCTCGCTGAGAGGAGATTTCTGCCTCTCAGGAGCCCAACGAGAGAGACCAGAAGGTGAAACACCAAGATGGCCAGCAATTGCCTCTGTAATTGGCCCCAGTATATCACTAGATGCAACACCCCAGTGTTGACATGCTTGTTTAGCAAATTGAGCCATGGAAGGCTCAGCTAAAGTATAGACAACCATTGCCCCTTCTTTGGCTGCTTGCTTCACTATCTCCATTAGTTTTTCAACATCATCAATCTAGAAAAATCACGGTCCATCAAGCATAAAAAGTTCAACACTAAGCTTAATCATATTTGTCATCAGATCACATCAAATAATTATTTAGTCGGTTACGTTAGATAGTAAACATGGTCCTTCAGACTTTAGATGATACAATAATAAAAACAAGATCAGAATGCTTTTCACATGAATCATTCATATCAAGTTTACAAATGTATAACTCCAGCGATACATACTTTGAATTTCTTAACACAATACATTGTTTTGAGTAAAAGCTACTAGGTTCGGTTGAACTTGAACCCATAACTGGGCTTCTACCTCCATCTCTGATGTTAATAGGGGCTTAAAGCAAACAAATTGTTTGCATGTTAAATTAGGGAAGCAGCTCTTACACTGTAATGTTTCCTTTTCCTTTCAACATCCTAGGTCAATGCTTTAAACAATTTCCAAGCATCCATTGACAATAACCACTCAAACTTCAATTCCGAACTCAAAGGTCAACACAATTATGTAGCACGGGCAATTTTGGTCGCAAAATACAACAGAGGATCAACGTGAACAATATATTAGAGTGGTAAATTTGGTCATTTTCCCTAATCTTAACTTATCATTACTATTGTCTTTGTTATTGTCATTATAACATTGTTTCGCTTTACTTCAACACAAGCTTCCCAATCCAAACCGTTCACTTAGCCCCATATATCTTTGGCGCAATAGCGCTATTACACACTCTTTCAAGAATATTATATAGCAGTAAATCTGTTTTGTTTTTTTCCTTTATACCAACAAAACACATGTATTTGTCTGTATTTTTGATCTTTTTCTTTTGGTTACATTGACAGTTGATCAAAATTTTGGTTGGCAAACTAAATTATCCCGCTATTATAGTAATGAGACTAATTTATAAGCTGATAACAGATGATAAATTTATATTATCAATCAGACATAAAGCATATCCCACATTATAATCAGATAAACAAACTTACCCCAGAGAACAAGTGAGTATTGACAGGGCAAACACGATCGACTAAGCAATAATCAAATTGTCCTAAAGCTGCGTTAACGGCGTGCTCCGCCGTCCATCCAGTTCCATCAGACACCATAAATATCGGTTTTCCTCCGTTAACCTCCTTTTCATCGTCTGACGAGCCGGACCGGCTATCACCTTTAGGAGACATAGGCAACTCAATTTCCGGTTCACTCCGAACCGGTGAACCAGACTTGTCGCGTGATTCAGTGCTGACAGCGGACCGGTCTAGTTTCCTGCCGGCCCGGATGCTTCGAGCTCTGGACCACTGGTTTAGCTGAGGGCTGGCTTTAATCCTTCGCACCTGCGACTGAGATTCATCGGAATTTTCAGAACTCGCTGGTGGAGATGGACTGTTTCTGGTACCGGTGCCGGAACCGGACAAGCGTAGGCTCGAAGAACAAATCATTTCCTTTGAAGTTTTATTTTTTCATAAAAATAAAATAAAATCTACATCGATATTTTTGTTGATCTCAAAACGCCGAATCAGTTGAGATTTTTTTGCGGTTTCAGCCCGTAAATTAAAATGGTTTGGATCGGCCCAACTATTCTAATTGGGCCCAAATTTAAGATTTTCGGTAACTGAAACACATTAAACAAAGATAAAATCAATAATTTTTAAAGATCTTATGTTTTACACAATTTCATGTATTTATTCGTATTCAGTGTATTCAATATCAATTTCATTTACTGTGTCAGTTTGCATTCAATATCAATTTCATCTAGTGTGTCAATCTGATGCAACGAGTGTGTATCTTAGGGACAATTCATAGGAAATTCAAAGTGACGTACGAATAATATGTAAATTATCGTGTAGTTGAGTAATTGTATTAGGAGTGCTTGCTTTATCATATAGTTTTTTAAAACATATTTAGTGTACTTCTTTAAGTGAGATTTGGAGAAATTATGATGCATGCAAATTTTATCTCTATCATTATTAGATAAAAATATTATTTTCGATAAACCCTCTCCTTAATTAGCAAAGCGTCGGCTAACGAGTATACCGGGCCATTATTACGACTAAACGATGTGGCCTCTAGAGTTCAAATCATAGGCTTATCTGAGAATTTATTTAAGGACCTACATATTAAGATAACGTTACTTTTTAATTCCATAGAGAGCTGATTTATTCTTTGATTTGTGGACTGTGATATTAGTCTAGTCTAGAAAAAGAAAGCTTTTGCCAATGATGTCTCACTTTTCTTCTTTAGGGCTTCATACTTTCCCATCAACTTTATATATGATCATCTAAGTAGAGAGAAACATATTAAATCCATCATATTTAATTTATGCTATTCAAAATAAGTGGTGTTTTTTAGTCTGAATAACTTTAGAGAAGGTGCACAAATTGGTATAGATGGTTCCTAAATTGGTTGTCGTGGAGCTTAATTTATATAGGTCACGAAATAATATATTTTTAACTATGTACTATTGGATCAAAATAACATATAATGATGGCTTATTTAATTTATCTCATCGCAATCACGTGTGGCTAACGCAAACCTCACATCATTGTATATTGAATATAGATATAGATGATGAAAAGTATTGCTGATTAGACTATAATAATCAAGTAATCTATTGCTAAATATTTGCACCTATTTTAGATAAAGAAAAAGAATAGAAAACATGGCTTTATTATACAAAATATCTTAATTTGATACATATATTGATCCTTTGTGGTCATTCACTACTTGTTGGCAAATTGTCTTGCAATATTTGATCATTTAAGCTAGACCTTTGCCTATGAGTTCAACAGAATTTAATAGACGTGGCTCAAATATATATAGATGATTTATCATGAATTCAGTAAAACGTGTTTTTTAATATTTCAAACTTATAAATTTAAAATCTTTTAACTTCGCCTTTAATAGCCGGTTAGATTGGATCTTTTTCTCTTTAATCAAATCAAGCGTGACTAATTAATTTGCTCATCGGCAATCCCCAAACTTATTAGTCAGTCTTGGAGTAGTTGTAATGAAAGTCTTATTCAATAACGAAAATGATCTTTGATTTGGTACAAATTTCCTTCTTTCAAAGGAAGTTCCTTTCGAAATTATTAATTTTGGACATATGGTGCTTGGATAGTGTAATAGGGGCACACTGATAGGGATGCGTCTGACTCTAATACTATGTTAAAGAAAGAATAATAAAAAATAATTCAATTTCAAAATCTAGGTCAAAATATTAAAATTATCCAAAATCATTCTAACATAATAACTCACACACTTCACAAATATTGTGGAAACTAACAAATTTTCCTTAACATTGTATACAAGAAAATGAATCTTCTCAAAATTAAAAAGGAACCAAAACTAATATAAATCCTCTAGTTGAATGAAATTGCACATTTTATATTAATTTCTCCTATTTACTTAACTGATTCAATATTATTCAAGTTGAAATTATCACTCATTAAGATTTGGTCGATATTCTTTTTGCTTGTGGTCTTTATCATGAGAGAGAAAGTATATACTTTATAGTCAAATCATGCTTAAATAATTTTAGTTGAAGATAAGATATAACTAGAGCATGGGCATGCTCGAGGTTAGCATGATAATGTTTTGTTGTTTGCTAATAAAAGACCACGCATTTTAATGAAATGAAAAGTTATGCTAACCATTATAATTAGTGGTGAAGTCAAAAATTTATACGTGTAAGAAATATTAGGGTATCATACCTATAACCTGATTGAACTTGTGAAAGGGATTCAAATCTCGAATTGAAATTTGTTATCCTATACCTACAATGTTGGTTTTGATTAACTCTTAATTTGAAATCACTAGTCTTAATTTTTTGTGATCTGAAATGCATATGAGTCTAGCAAAATCTATGGTGGACTAGCTTGATTGATAGAATAATTAAGTCCCTTGATAAACTTCCTTACCCTCTCAACTTAGGTTCTTGGTGGACTAGCTTTGGAGGAATTATGGACACTTAGACTCTTTGAAGATAAAAAAAAAAAAACATTTACATCAACGAGTTATATATTTATTTACGAAAAAACTACCTAATTAGACAAACATTGTTATCATATTTACTATTTTTTTCTATAGTTTGAAATAATTAAATGTTGTCTCACTGATTAACGATTTCATATCATATTTTAAGTTAGGTATATCTAGATACATTTTTTTTTGCTTCTAGATACACTAAAATAATGAGAGAGGCGAGTGAGATTCCTAGATACGTATGAATCACACTAGATACATGTATCTGGGTTATCAGATACAAGGAGAGAGGCGGGCGAGAGAGGAGAGTGTCGAGCGAGATAGGAGAGAGGCAAGTGAGAGAGTCAGATACATGCAGCTAATTCACTTCGATACAGTGTATCTAGAACAAATTACACCTAATTTTGACTTCATGTTCCGATATACAATGGCGGAGGCAGAAATTTCATGAAGAGGGTCCAAAAATTAAAAAACAAAAACTCTTTTCAAAAAGGGAAAAAATTGTTGCAAGTGAGATTTGAACACATGAGCACTAGCTCATTAAAGTTGTCTAAGCACACATTCAAGACATCTTAAATCACTAGGCTATAACAACCTATTATGTCAAGGATGTCCAAAATATATTATTTAATCACTTCGTGTATCATTTTACTTGTATATGCAGTATTTTTTTCCGATGAAGAGTGTCCAATTGGACACCCTGATATACATGTGCCTACGCCCCTGCCGATATACATGTATTTGGATGTGGCAAATATATGTATCAAAAGCCCAAAATCTGATAAGATTCGTTATATTGCAAACTAGCATAATTCTAAGTAATTAGCTCATAAACTAGTGAAATTTCTTTAAGTTAAGTTACCCTTTATTTATTTTAGGGTCTATTTGGGGTCTAATTTTGTTTATTGTTGGATACGAGTCTTAAATAAGCTAAGCTAGGACATTGATGTTAAAATGCAATATGTGAAAATATCAACTAAGATTATTAAAGACCTTATATATATGTATGTAATAAAATGAAGCCTAAGGGTATGGTACAAAAAATAATAATTATCCATCATCAGTAGCTTGTGTCCTGCATCAAAGCATTGCACATGGAAGCCCTTAAATTCTCAGCCTGCAAAAAAATTTCCTTTGTTTCAATAGTAGACGTAGAGTCTAGACGAAACATGAGACTTTGTTTTATCAATAATTCCTCATGTTTTTTCTTGTCGAGAAATCTATCATGTGTCTTGTTTTTTTGCTATGTGGCAGAATCAGTAGCAGAGTCAGAATTTTCACTAAAAAAGTTCATATATAAAAAAGTAAACACATGCACGGAAAAGTTAAAGAAAGTTTAACATGTATTATATATACATTAAAAAAAAAAACTAAATATAAACTATGTAATTTTACAGTGGAAAGGATTCAGATGAACCCCCTTAATCCTGGACTGAATCACAACATATTCTAGCAGTGGGATATTAAAAAATTTAACATGTCTCAATTTACGTGATATTTTTTAGTTATTAAAACTAATTTTTGAAGCTAAATTAAATTACATTTACTCAATATTTAAAAGTTATACAAAAATCATTTCAATATAATCTTGGAAAAAAGATGTATATTAAAATATTCGTCAAAATTCAAACCATTATAATTTCAAGAAGAGGAAAAAGAAATCTAAGAGATGAAATATTGAATGATGAAGGGTGGCAAGACTTGGAAGAATGAGAGCCAAATGAAACAATATTAAGTTTGTGATTGGAAATTAAGTTTTTTCAACAACCATTATTGGTTGAATAATATGCTATTAGAAATGACAGCAGATCTTGCGTAATATAAATACTTGAATTAGAAAAAGTAAAAATTACAATAAATTTAATTATCCTAAAAAAAAAAAAAATCATTATCTCCACTACTAGCAGATGTGGTGCAGCTTGCTCCTTGCTTGATCAGAGATCTCGAGTTCGAATCCTAATTATGGAAAAATTTATGGCAGGGAGCGCTTCCCCTGAATGGGCTTTACATGGCGCGAATCCGAAGTAGTCGGGCTCTAATGTGAATACTGAACTGAATTTTTTTTAAAAAGTTCATTATCTCCTCCATACAATCAGATCGCCAACCCTCGCGTCTCCTTTTTCATCTTTGAGCTCCTTTAATGTTTTGTTAAATTATATATAAATATAATAATATTTTCTTACTTACAATAAATATTAAAATAAATCAAAAATCAACTTATTTTTTAAAATACATTTTTCATAAAAAAATATCTTTCCTCCTACCAACACATCCTTAAAGATCACTCTTTTCAAGCTACACCACAAAAAAAAGGTAAAACATCAAAGGAAAAAAAGATATTTGCCATAAAAGGCAGAAGAATTTCTCTGATTTCTTAATGAGCCACGTGTTCTTCTGCTATACATAAACACTCAAATAATAATATTAATATCATCATGTGTTTAGGTTCGAGCGTTAAAAAAAAATAAATTAAAATTATCTCGAAAATAGTTATCTAAATATTGTGAACCATCCTTAATGTGAATAACAATAACACTATAATTTCGAAATAAGTTATCATGTAATTTCATAATCAAATATAAAATAAACTCATCCTAAAATTAATCTCGAAATTAGTTACCTCGTATCGCTTCTATCAAACCAACCCTTAAAAGGTCACTATCTCACGATTTAAAAATTCAAAAAGTTAAAATTCTTAATTCGCTTCCGCTAAAAATACCTAACCACATTTAACTCTTTTTCCCCTACAAGTTGTTTCCTTTCCCTATAAATATATCGTCCAATATATCTTTTTCTGCATTACAAAACAATCGACTGCCTAAGAAGCTCAGTTTTATTCTCCATGTAAGTTACCTTCTCTTTTTTATTTTGGTTTTAGTTTTCATGTAATTACTAGTAGTAGTATTTGTTGGTTTGGTAAGGAGAATATATTTTTATTTAGTTATTTATGTCTTTAACACATTCCATCTTGTGGTCGGAATTTTTTTACGTTCTAAAAAATCTTTTTAATATGAGTGTTATAAAGAGATTTCATTCCTGCATGTTCTGATATTATATTCAGAGGCAGATGCAAAATTTGAAAGCTTCGGAAGCCATACTATTTGAATAGTAATATATGAAACATTTTTTTTTGGCGTAGCCATGCAAACTAGTATTATTATTTAGTTTTTTTTTTCATTTTTATTGTATTATTTATTACTGATGATATTTTTATGTGGATTGGTTCTTTAGTAACACAGGCAAATTAAGTGTAAGCTCTATGACGAAGTCTTCAAGCGTCCCACTACAAGCAAACCAAGTAAGAAAGAAATCTTTGCAAATTAGAACAATTTTAAGTTATAGATACTGATAATATATAAAATTATTTTTTATGTTTTGAATTTTATAAATGTGTGATCATCTGATCTAGAAGGTTAAACTATTAAATAGAGCAAGTTTTAATTTTTAATTATACCTACAACACTATTCATTGCAAAATTTGGATAATGTGGTAACTCGTCTGATAGCTAGTGTTGAAGAACAATTAAGTAAATATAAAAATGTTTTTACTCTTAGCTTAAACAGTTAGGTAAGTTGATCACACACTTTAATATATGTTATGAAAGCATGTGGGATCTTTTGAGTTTGAGTCTCATAACTACTCACCAAATTACATTTACATTTATGTCTACCAAACTTTGTACTTCTTTCGTTTCATTTTATGTGACAAAGATGTTGTTATTTGAAGTTAAATAATTTTATTATTATTTATAACTTTCTCATATACTGAATTATTAACTATATACATTTATAGTACATTAATTTTTAAGTAACTTTTAAAAAAATAATTGAAGATTTTATATAAAAATAACAAGAAAAATAAAGTATTTTGACTCTATGGTACTCCAAATTCCTTAAAATAAATTGATTTAATTAGTGGAATAATTGATTTTTAGAACACATAAAATTCGGAAAAATGATAAAATTATTTGGAGGGATAATTGGTTTTATTGTTTGTAAAACTAAACATTTAACAAAAATGAATCTTTGTATTATACACACCCACCCAACCCCTTCCCCAAATGAAAAGGGAACATGAACATTATTTTTAATTAATAAAATAAACGAGGCTGGAGGCTGTCAACATTGATAGAGCATGTGTACCATGATTTGTGATGGAGAATCATGCGTCAAAAATATCGGAACTCAGAATTTTCATTAAAATAATGTTAAGATATAAATTAGTAAATTGAAAAAATCAATGTATAATATATATACATAAAATATGTATGGAGCTAAAGTATGACTTATTGGTTCGGTCCAACCTTTGATTGAAATGTCTTAAAATATCTATCATTTATCAAACATCTACAAGTTATTATTTTAAAATACAATAATTTATAAATTGAAATTTTTATTCGATAAAGTTTAAATTCTGACTTTACACACCCTTTGTCGGTCTATCATCCTTGAATCTTTGACCAATTAAATACACATGCAATACTTCAATTTTTAAATGTCAATGGGTCCCCAATGGTCGTTGTTTGGGTGCACAAGGCTCCTTTGCTCCTTCACCACCTCCCTCCTAATTATAGGACACACATATTTCTTTGTGTCGAAATGCCATTTAAATTGGCTTGACCAAAAAACATAGTATCACAAATTCCAGAAACATAGTGTTTGATTCTCTTTTCTTCCTCATATACTCAATGATATATCACCATATTATATAACATAATTTTGGTCATATTTTGAAAATGAGTATTGGTTTTATGGACACATTACAATAAAAGAGATATCTAGTGGCAATAGATTTTTCTTTCAGCAATAATTAAGTTAATGTCATAGCATTCAGAGTCGCTTCAGCTTTTAACGACATTTATATAGAGTGATAAAAAAAATTTATGAAGACTTTTGAATATTGTAATAATCTTAGATTAAAGACTTGTATAATTTATCAAAATGTCATTTTATTCTTATAATCTTAAACAGTAGAATATTAGATAGAAGTTACCAAATATAGAAATAGATATTCATTTTGAAATAAACTAAAAAAAGAAGAAGTAAGACACTTGAATTAGAACACAAAAACTAGTACACATACATGTCCCTTTGTGGACATCCGATAAAGTTTGAAGGTTGAACCCATCGGTAACCCCCTAAAATTGGTATTAATTTTCACTTAGATACCTCAACTAAGCTTTGTTCATTTTAGACACCTCATGTTGAGTCCCGCTATGTCATTTTGACACCTTTTGCTGACTTGATATATTGTGTGTGCTGCACCCATTTTGAGCGCGTGAGGGTTTTCTTTTTGGATTTTTTAAAATTTTTTTCCGTCTTCTTGTTCACTTTTTAACCCTACCACTTATTCCACCTTCCACCATGAAAAATCATGATAAAAAACCTTAGAAAAAATGAAAAAAAAACTATCACACTAATTTTAAAAACGTTTATAAGAACAAAAGTTTTAAAAACCATCATACTAATTTTGAAAAGATTTTTTAGAACAAGACACATTTTTTTTTCTTCAAAAAGGTAGAAGAAGAATGTCATATATGATTTTCAAAACTAAATTCACAACAAAAAAAGAAAAAAAAACTAAAATCTAATGATTTTTTTTAAAAAATAATTGGAAGAAGAACCAAAAAAGGGTTGTAGGATTGGGGAGGCAAAAGGGACGTAAGGCAGATGGAGTAAGGGTGGGGTGATGTAAGGTGGGGTGGGAGGGCAGAAAATAGATAATTTTATTTATTTATTTTTGTTGAAAAATTAGTTGCTTTTTAATAATTCATTTTAAAATTATTATTTTTACACTCAAATGCCACATGCCAACTTTTAATTAGTCATCATGTCATGTCATCCGCAAGTGTATTACACACACTTTGTAATTTTAGCTGATTGTCAAAAAGGTATCAAAATGACACAACGGATCCCTACTTGAGGTATTTAAAATGAACAAAGCCTACTTGAGGTGTCTAAGTGAAAATTGGTGCCAACTTTAGGGGGTTGCCGATGGGTTCAGCCAAGTTTGAACGGTACAAAGAAACATGATCCCTGTGAAAGAATGACACATGTAAATCAAAAAAATAATTCAATGTATGTATACATAAGTACATTTACTTTACATACCATTTTCTTTAGCTATTTAGCTATATAATGTAATTTTCCAGTGAAGAAACGTCAACCCTTAGACAAGAGTGGCACCATCAAATGCTATATATAATTTCATATGATGTTCTTTGACACCACATTTCTTTTTTAGACCATAAGCATGGAAGAATCACCTGATCCTCCATTTGTGGAGACATACAAAAATCTTTTTGATACCAATGAAGAACACCATGACCTATTCATGGTGGAAGAATGTGAGTTGCCTTTGATAAATCTTCATCAACTTAAATACGGAGACAAATTTGAGAGAGAAGAATGCAAGAAGAAGATAGCCAAGGCATCGCGAGAATGGGGTTTTTTTCAAGTGGTGAACCATGGAGTTTCACCCAATATTTTGGGAGAAATGAAGACGGAGCAAGTCAAACTTTTCAAGAAAACGTTCAATGAGAAGATGAATATTGACAAGAGTCTCAATTTCTCCGAAGGAAGTTACCGTTGGGGAACGCCAACGGCCACTTGCCTTCGGCAGATTTCTTGGTCGGAAGCTTTTCATGTACCACTCTCTGATGTTTCAAAGGGTTTCAGCAGCCTCAGGTACATATATTAGTTATATGTATATTTCTATTTATGATTGATATCTTCGTCATCTAGTCTTCATTTTCTCCATCTCTCTAGAAAAGGTGAGAAAGCAAAGACGTCTCAATAAAATTTGTAGTTTTAAATTATTTTAGATTATAATCAAGAGAAGATCCTCTTAATTTTCTCTTGGATGTACTTTAGTGATGAGAATAACTGACGATATTGATACTATATATCTTCGGCACCTAGTCTCCCCCCATTTCTCTTTCTCTCTAGAGTGGAGAGAAAACAAAAGCGTCTCGGTAAAACTTATGGATTTAAATTAAACTATGTTATAGTTAAGAGAATCTTATTTTTCTCTTTTATGTTTGTGTATATTTTTCTTTATGATTGATATTTTATCTTCGTCATCTGGTTTTCCTTTTCTTCATCTTTCTCTAGGGAAGGGAGAAAACAAAGGTGTCTCAATAAAATTTATGGCTTTAAATTAAAATATATATAGTCAAAATATTCTTAATTTTCTCTTTTATGCTTTAGTGATGTGTGTATATCTTTATGATTGATAGATACTATATCTTCATCATCTAGTCTTCATTTTCTCCATCTCTCTAGAGAAGGTGAGAAAGCAAAGACGTCTCAATAACATTTGTAGCTTTAAATTATTTTAGATTATAATCAAGAGAAGATCCTCTTAATTTTCTCTTGGATGTACTTTAGTGAAGTGTGTGCTTCTCTTTATGATTGATTCTATATCTTCGTCATCTCATTTCCCTTTTCTCCATCTTTCTCTAGAGAAGGAGAGAAAACAAAGGTTTTTCAATGAGATTTGTGGCTTTAAATTACAATATATTATTGTCACTAGATTCTTAAATTTTTCTTTTATGTAATTTAGTGATGTGTGTTTTTCTTTATGATTAATACTATATCTTTGTCATCTGGTCTTCCTTTTCTCCAATTCTCTCTAGAGAAGGAGAGAAAGCAGAGACGTTTCAGTAAAATTTGTGATTATAAATTAAATTATATTGTAAGTTTGAAATTTTAGTAATTGCACTCTGTTCGAGTTTCACCTATAAATTTTTTTGAACAAAAGTTTCAAATTTCAATACAATACCATATATGCTGATGTTTTTTTAAGCTTTTAGTACTAATGAATGAATGGGTCGAGCTCTTCCTTAATGGAAACGATTGCACATGAAAGTCCTAAAATGAGAGGCTAAAGTGTCGGCCAGTCTTTCACATTAAAATGCAACTAAATACTATTGAATAGTTTTGAAGGGTTGACTAAATATTTATTTTTTATTTTTCATTTAATTTCTGGTATTCATATTGAAGTCCGATAAAATTTAAATTTACCTCGAAAAGTTTCATATTAGGGGTAAAATGTTCCCTAACAAATGTGAGTATGTACTTAGGAGAACGCGAACCCAGAATATATTATTAAAAATGAAATAGTATCTATCGTTCCACCACAACTCTTGTTGGTATGGTACACGTTTTTAAGTGCTGCCGACGGCTAGTCCTTATTAGGCAGGAAGGTATATATTACCCTACAAAGTGGAAGTATATCATCAATTGAAAGGCTTGTTGATAACATGACTTGATAATGATGGTTCATTTTTTTGTGACTTGTGGGGTTGTTTATTTGAGGATCCAGTACTTTATAGTAAGATGAGTATCCTAAAAAGTGAAAAGTGTATCAATTTTAGGAAAAATAATATGTGTTTCATGCATTTGGCATTTCTTTAGGAGGAGATGTCTTAATCCTTATCCTCATCAAGACTTTGGAGTTTGGACAAGGGCAGTCAACCTAAAACAAAAATACAAAAAGTTAACTCTGGACCACCCTTACCTAATATTAAAGAGGTTGTTTGGAGTCGATGGGACAAGGAATAATAATTTTTGAAAATTATTCTGTATTAAAATTAATTGAATTGGTTATTTCATATAGAAGATAGGATAGATAATCTCATGAGAGGTTGTTTGAACGTCGACAAAATAAGAAATAACAATTTTTGGAAATTATTTCTTATTGAAATAATAGGATTGGCTATTTCATATAGAAGATAAGATAGATAATCTTTAATGAGGTTGTTTGGACGTCAAATGGTATAAGAAATAACAACTTTGGGCATCAATGAAATAAGAAATAATAGGATTTGACTATTTTATATAAAAGATAGGATAGATAATCTCATGAAAAATTAATGAGGTTGTTTGGAATAACGAATTACAATTGCTCCACCACTAATTAATAACATGTAACATCTTATGATTTTCACATTTTAAGAAGACTTATCCTTATAAGTTATATATTCTTTGAATGATCTGATAGTCTGTTAAATTTTTATTTTTGGATGAATTCAGCTCTACCATGGAAGAATTTGCAACAACACTATCTGAATTAGCACAAGAATTAGCAAGATTATTAGCAGAGGAATTGGGAGATTATAATTATAAGTTGGATTATTTTAAAGAAACATGTTTGGCAAGTACTTGTTACCTAAGAATGAATAGATATCCAGCATGTCCTATTTCACCACAACTCTTTGGATTAATGCCACATACTGACAGTGACTTCCTCACAATATTGCATCAAGATGAGATTGGAGGCTTGCAATTATTTAGAGATGGCAAATGGATCTCTGTTAAGCCTAATCATGAAGCACTTATCATTAATATTGGAGATTTATTCCAGGTACTTTAATCATTTTCCGTCAACAGTCATCCTCTATAATAACATTTCACTATAATGATCTAATTTCATTTGTAAACACTTTTTTCATGTTGTGTTATATTGTATATCCTCCATAACATCATTTTGCTATAACATCCAAAAAATATCTGGACAAATGATGTTGTTATAGAGAGGTTGACTATATTTTTGGAAAAATATTTCCGATCATCATACGAAAGACATTCTTATAATTGTATGACTTGTTTAATTTATTAAAAGTATATTTCTAATGTTTGTCTTCTTTTTTTACAAATTAATGAAAAAGTGTTATATGATGCAGGCATGGAGCAATGGTGTTTATAGAAGTGTTGAACATAGAGTTGTGACAAATAAATTTAAAGAGAGATTTTCAACTGCATATTTCTTATGTCCCTCTTATGACACAGAAATACTTAGTTGTGTTGAACCTTGTCTTTATAGAAAATTTACATTTAGAGAATTCAGACAACAAGTCCAAGAGGATGTCAACAATTTGGGTTATAAAATAGGTCTTCCTAGGTTTCTTGTATCAACCAACTAAAACACATACAAGTTAAATTATGGGAGATTTGGTTCTGTAGCCATTTATAAATTTATTTTTAGTTTTATGTCAGGAGATTTTCAATTTTACACGTAAGAGATCTGAAAATGTCATTTCTTCTATTCAATTTGTAAGTGATCAAAAGAGATCATTTCCACTATGTTACAACTTTAATTAAATAGTTAAATAGGCAAAGAGCCTTAATTATTTTTTCTGTTTATTTCACATGTCTCACAATGTTAGAACCTTAAATCATCGATTTTGAAGTATAAAATTGAGAGATTTTGCCTCAAACTTCTAGATATGTAATTTGAGGGTTTGAAGGTCGACATAATGAAAAGTCTTTGGCATATATTTGAAATCCTTAGCTAATAGGTAACCCTATTATAAAATTGAATTCATGATCCAATACACATGACAAAACAATACAACATCTACACATGACCAACATTGAAATACTAATTACTCCCATGGACTTAACCAACATTCCTCAGGCTTTACTTTGTATCTCTCAATATCTTGGCAATAATCATAAGTTACAAAATTTCTTTGCACCCAAGCATAGTCCAATTTTTGATCACTTGAAAGGTGCCAAGAATTATATTGATCCCACCAATTTTGAGTAGTTGTTGAAACACAAGAAGGGAAAGGATCTTCCCATTGACAAGCATCAACATTGAAATCCATATATGTTGATACAAATGGTGCATTTTTCCAATCCGTTTTCTCTAACCCACCCCGAGTAGCCCAATCGTCTGCGTTCCATATGCTCGAAAATAAGTACATTGGCTTCTCGTTAGGGAAGAAATTGTTCGTGTAATTTGCATTTTTGTATACTCTTATTGGAACCTTATCCACAAAAAACCTGCACACACAACAATTAGATACATACAAAGATGGGCAGAATGTACCAAAATAATCTTTAATCTTGCTTCGTGATTGTGAACATGTCAGGTGGAAAGTTGGAATGTCAAAAAAGAAAAAGAAAATGAAGTAAAACAAACAAAGTAAAACGTGAATAATTCTATACTTTTAAATCTATTTCCTTTTGCTTGAAAGTTGAGAGTCGACTAATTTAAAAGTTCAATATTTTTACCAAGTGCACCCCAATTTCTAAGAAGGTACTAGGTGTAATAGTATTCTTTATTCATTTGACTTATAAAAAGACAGATCTCTACCCTAATAAACTAAGTATAACCATGTAATGTTTTAAAGTGAATCTACTTATCTACATGTCTATTTTCGATACTCGCATTGAGATTTGACTCAAGTTAGAGTCACAAGAATGCAAGTGGTTCATCTGAACCCCATTTGCCCAAAACATATATTGTATGATATAATATTAAAATTATTTTTTAGATATATATAGTAGATGTTGAACCATCTTGACTTTTCGTGTGTTCATTGTTAATACTTTGAATACCCTATATGAAAATAATGACTCGACTACTCATTCGACTAATTTAAATTTCAGATTGAAAGAGGTAATACTTACACAATTTGGTGAGAATCCCAAAGAATGGAATATGTATGGAAGTCTTGAGTAGGGTCAAACCATAGAACATGCCTCATCTCACGCCCACCAATACCATTTTTATACACATTTGTTTGAATAAGATAGGGTTCCCCTGTTCTATTCCCCAAGAACTCAAAGTCTAGCTCATCTCTAGTTGGCCCTGCCCCATCTTCTGTGCACATCTGTCGAATTCAAGATTTAAGTTTTATGAGTTCAACACGTAAAAATCCACATTTGTTGTCATAAATTTAACTTGTATACATTAATTAATGTGTATACGTTATACACTTATTATATACTGAATATGCATCGACAATGGCTAGGTAGATGAAATTCTTTTAGTTGACTAACTAAAAATGTTAAAGATCCATAGTATCAACTTTCCATATTGAACTTGAGATAGTAACTTCAAAAATAGATTAATCACAAGAATTTTTTTATATGATCAATGTATATAACTAAATTAAGTTATGCATGAAATATATTCAAAATCATGCAACTTACATAATAAGCTGTAACAACACCAGCTGAATCACCTCCTACCAATTTCAACTTCATGCTAAACCAACCAAATCTATATCTCTGCCTGGTCATAAATCCACAGCCTATAAGAAGAAGAAATACATCAAAGTGTTCAAATGTCAAAAATAAATGAACAAAATATAGAAAAATAATAAGCACTATATTCTCTTGTGTTAATTCTAAGTAGAGTCGGATCTCTTTATAATATCGAAGTTTTCCTTAGAACTAATTTTCATGTTATGTTATTTGTTTTTTCATAACACTTTGCAATATCCAAACAAAATAATATATTGTTATAGAGAGATTTGTCTGTACATACATACGTACCTGCTTTGTTATCTAGTGATAGAGACCAGATCTGTCCATCTTCAGAAGTCTTGAAGTGAGAGTCAGGACAATCACTTTTACTAAAGTTGTCTTCAAATGAACATTTAATTTCAGAGCATAGGATAGCAATTACAATTCCAATTAAGAGAACTTTAGCCATTGAAGAAGCCTTTCTCTCCATTTTTGGGTTCTTCAATGAAATTCCTCTTGGAAGAGTAATTAAACCTTGGCTAATAAATGGTCCTTTTCACTCATATTAAGGGCAAAAGTGGAAATAAATATATTTTATATTTGTTTAACATATTTAATAAACTTTTTTTGCGCTTTGACTATTATTTTATTTTGTTATAAAGACTCTTTTATGTTACTATTTGATATATTTTGTATTTATGGTTATCTTTATTTGTCTTTTATATCTTCGAATAAGTAAGATTTTGCTCTTGTAAAAATAAAGATGGTTAAATATGTGACACTACTTGATTTACTTAACATTTTTTTTTAAAAATCATAGATATTTTGTGGTTATAAAATATTTCGTTAAATATAAAAGATTTAAAAAAAAAATAAAGTTGTTTCTAATTATAAAAGGTAACATTCCTTTTAAAATAGATTAAAAAGGAAGGAATGCAACATAATTGAGAAGATGAAGTACTCCTCAGTTTAATTTGTTCGTATGATTTTGACTTGATATAGAGTTTAAGAATATAAAGAAAATTACTTTTGTATAATGTATCAAAATATTCTTTAATTTTATGGTCTTGAACATTTTAAGTGAAAAGTTAAAATCAAAGAGTTATTAATTAGGAAAAAGACAATATCTTTTTTAAATAAATTAAAGAGAAAAATAAGATAAATAAATTAAAATGAATAAATGGATCGTAATATGTTCTATCGTTTCTAAAAATTCAAATAAAAAAAAAACGACAAGTTGCAAGAAAGTCAGCTCTAAGATGCCTTCTTTAAATGAACATGACTGCATTAGATTAGTGTTAAGTTTTTATAATATAAACTTCTCGATTTAACAACTGGATTTTGCTAAGGTAAATAATTACTCATTAATTTATTCATATTTGCCCCTCTACTTTAAAAGATTATTCATATTTATCCTTTGTTATACTTTTTAGCCACGTCTATCATCGCCATTATACTTTGAGGGTTATATTTACCTTCATAATTGTGTTTTGTTTAAATATATCCCTTGTGGATTTTGTCCTACTAGAATCTCTGTTATAATTTAATTAATATATTGGCAATTTCTATTATAGAGATTATTAGAAATAAAAATATAATATATAATATGAAATCTTAAACAACAAGAAGACAGTTTGGCCGAGTGGTCTAAGGCGCCAGATTTAGGCTCTGGTCCGAAAGGGCGTGGGTTCAAATCCCACAGCTGTCATTTTTATTAATATCTCATTTTAGGTAATTTTTCTAAATACATTAGTATAACTCCTATGTCATCAAAATCTACTCATGTAATGATAAATATAAAAATGAGTGGGATAATTTTTTAAAGTTACATGACATTATTTACATCATTTATAAAATGACAAAGGTATATATATGCACTGCTTTTTAACAAAAGGTATTAGAGGTATATTTTCCATTTAAAAAAATGGCATATGGAGTGTCAAAAAAGTCAAAAGTGGGATTAAAAAAACAATACAATATAAAATTTATGGAGAGGAATATTTCTAAAACATTAATTTTGTATTTAAATGTTCTTTGTAAAGTTTACCTCCCAACCTTTCTTTTTTAGTGGTTGGCCACATCTCTCATTTCTCTTTTTCTTTTTCTTTATCTCTTTCTTCCTTCTATCTCCCTCCTTTGAATATCTATACATAACTATCCATTCAACAATAGAAAATAAGAAGAAAATAACAGCATTAATTGTTTTCATTCAACTCTCACATTTTGTTTATTTATATTTGATGGATCAACTAGCATGATTTTTGTTTTTTTTTCATGAATGCTTATCACATTTATATATCAAAATTATTTGGAAGAAGGTAATGGAAATGCAAGGCCAAGGGAAGGAGAATTAGCTTTCTTTTTTTCTTTCACATCTTTGTGTATGGTATTACCGTCGCTTTAATAAGGTACTATACTATTATTAAGAGACAGATTCAGAATTTAACTTTTAAAATAAAAAATTATTGGTTCAATTGTACACATTCTTGGTTTAGGCAAGGGAATGCTTGAAACTTTTTTTTTCTTCTATATTTTTTAAAATTGTATAATTTTTATAATATGTTCCATGTGTTTGCCTTTTTGGTTAGCCTATGGAATGATTTACTGACATTTTATGACCACAGGTTTTTTGGCTTGGGGTTTATAGTTTCTTCCATGGGAAACAAGATGAAGGGGATCATCAAAGGATTCAAATATATGTTTAATAATTTTGGTAATGCCTAAAGATTTTATGTTTTTGAGGTTTATGTTGTCTGGACTTTTCAAAATTTTATCGAATATGTATAGGATAATTTAAAAGTACATTATGATCCAACACGTATTTAATAACATTTTTGAAAGATGCGAATAGAGCAGCGACTGATAAAGAAAATTAATTTGTGATTAAACAGCGGTGAAGGAGAGGGAGTTGGAGATTGGATGTCCAACTGATGTTAAACATGTGGCACATATTGGTTGGGATGGCAAATCTGGCAATGCACCAAGTTGGGTATGTTCTCATTTTCCCATCATGTTAATTTGGTCCACAAATTATGCATCTTCTCCTATGCAATTTCATCATTTTGTACTAAACCTTTGTCAAGTGTCCTATGTTGGTTGAGATAATTTTTATATTATGAACTAGTTTTTATAATTAAGTTAATTTCAATATATGTGGAATTTACTTAATATGTTAGTAGAGTTAGAATCGTCCTTGTTTATGGTTTATCCAATGTTAGACTTCTTTTGTCAATGCTTGCGAATTTGACAGACTTTGATTGTTTTTGTCAAAACTCCTCATAATTATATTTGTCTTAAGAAATTAATATAAAATATATAGTATTAATTTATTCAGAATTCATTAAATTATATTTTCTAGAATTCAGGATAGATCTACCTTTGTGTTTCGGAAGCAGGGGCGGATTTATAACCTTTTTATGGTGCTCATGAATCCATAATTTTCTGTCAAACTTAATATGTTTTAAGAACATATTTTTTAAAATTAATTTAATATTATCTGCTGGCACTCATGTTTTAAAAAAACTAAATGGTACGCCTGGCTGAATGCTGAGCTATTTACCAAGAAGATCAAGATTCAATTCCCACTTAATAGAAATCTCAAATCCACTTCTGACGGAGGAGTTAAGTGTCATTTGAGTGAATGGAATGTTCTTTGCCTTATATGATCTTGAACCACATGTGAAGTTAGCTTTTACGATTGAGCTAGCCTGATGTTCATTTTTTAACAAAGTTTTCCCATGCCTAACAATTTGTTATTTTAGATGAATCAATTCAAGAAAGGGCCTGATTTTGCAGCAGCTTCTATTGGTAATTCTGGTTCTTCCCTTTCTCCATGGACTTCTCAAGGTAATCACTTGCTTTTAAGAAAATGTCTTTTTCCCTTAAACTCCTTTCAACAAAAGAATTATTGATCAAAATGTGCCTTAAAACAAAAATTAAAGATTAAACAGAGTATTTTGATATGTTGGCTTCAATCACATGTGTAGTGTCCTAATCAGACAATGGCAACTAGGGTTTCCTCACTGGTCTAGATGTTGATTGAAAACTAATAAGCTTGTCCTATTTTATGATTGTATTATTGTTGGGAGAAATATACAATTTAGTCGGTGACATTTTTTCCTTTTTTAGTCAAAAAAAATATAATATACTCTGTACGTCTCAAAAATAAATGTCACCTTAAAAAAAATTGTTCCAAAATAAGTGTCACATTAGAAATTCAAAGACAAAAAATACTAGTACTATAATTTTCCAACTTTGTAGTAGTGTTCAATTTTTAAAAGACATTTATCAAATAGGCGTGATTTAATAAACTACACATTATATATTTATTGATTTTTTAATGGACGTGATTTCTTCATGTTTTTATGGCTCTAAGATTCTTTTCCTCAAGACAGGGAAATATTTTGGCTCATCCTTCACGAGATGTCTAAATAGGCCCTAGAAAGGGACAATTTCTCTAGTCTATTTGTCCAAAAACAAATTATTGGATGGTAGGCTATATATTGGCTTGTACTATGGTGCCCTCCAAAGTAGTAATTATTTTATCGGGTACTTGTTATCTCACATCTTATAATATATATATTGAGTGATTTTCTCCATTAAAGTTGAGGCAAATAAATAAATCACCTAACTTTATTAACATTTGATGTACTTAACACCTCTTTGAATGTTTTACCAAGATATTCAATTATACCTCCTCTATATATGTCAAGTTCAATACAATTAACCAATAATATGAGCTTTTATCTTGATTAAGCTTTTGATTAGCTCCCTTGGAAGTTAAGTTAGCTTCTATACACTTTCATTGAATTTTAACATGTTGTATTTATGTTACTTGTCTTATTTTTCAGGTTAATAGTTACATGTAATTATTTTTTAAAGGACTTAATAGCATAAGAATCTCTTTAGCTATTAGTATCCAAAAGTTAAAACTCATTTATTTATTTATTGCATTGATTATTTGTTTGAAAGGAGTTGGAGAGTCAAATGAAGTGCAATCAACATGTGAGACTAACAAGGAGGTTAATGTTAAGAAGCAGAGGAGGAGGAAGTCCTCACCAAAATCTAGCTCATCATCAAGAGCAATGAAATCCAAGGCTAAATTTGTAAAAGAACAATCCAAACCAACAAATATAGAAGTGGCTTAATGTTAAAACAAAAATGAATCTTGTTTCTTCCTATCGATGTTTTTTGAAAATTCTCATGATGTTCAAATTCTAACTTATTTTTTTGCTTAAGTAATCGACAATCCCTTAAAATTGTCCGCATAATTCACTTAAACACTTCAATTGGGGCTTGTACCTATTGAACACCTTGATTATTCTGAATTTGAACCATTTAGACACTTTGTGCACACGTGGCACAAAAAGTGTAACCCACACCTTGTTAGGCGCGTGAACTATTTAATCTAACACCTTTTTAGTTTTTTCTTTTTTGTTTCTCATTATTTTATTTTTTTTAAAAATAACAATCTTTCTTTCTCTTTCAAAATTGCAGATCTGTTGTCACCAATTATTCGTAACAATAAAATCTACCACTACATTTTTTTAATAAATTTACTTCTTCTAAGCTTATGATTAAATTTAATAAGAAATGGAGTCTACTACCCTCATTTCCTTTGTTAGAAAAAATAAAGAACAAAATCTAAGTTTTTTTAGGAAAAAATGAAGATCACCATTCACTTTTTTTTACCGGAAAATATGGAGCATACACACTGCCTCCGATCCACGCCCCTTCTTTCTTCACAACGAAACAGAAACAGAAAGTACATTTGAAATCAAAACAAAAAGAGAATGATTAAATTTATTTTTTTAAGAAAAAGAAAAAATACAATCAATTTTGAAATAGGAACAAAAAAGAAAACATAAAGAGAAAAAAGAAGAAGATAAATTCATACTTAGTATATGTTAAAATTTCCATTTAGATAATAACAATGGTGCGCAAGAGGTGATTTTAGTGAGAGAAGAAAAGGAAAAGTTTGAGGTGGTGTCGGGTGCAGAGTGGGTGTGAGGGTGGGGATTTTTTTTATTTTTTTTTAGTTGAAATTATTTTATTTTTAGAGTTAGATTTTTTTTTATTTTCAAAATTCATTTATACAATTATTTAAATATAAATTCCACATGTCTTCATTTGATTTGTTATTTTGCCACATCAGCTGCATGTGTATTACATGCACTTCCTGTTTTGACCAGTTCTTAGGAAAATGTTTGATATGTATTTACTTTTTAAGGTTTGAGTGTCTAATAGGAAAAGGGGCATGTTAAGGTGTCTAAGTGAATTTTGCGAACAACTTTAAGGGGTCGGAGATGACTTAAGCCTTATTTTTTTATGTTGTAAATTGATTGATTTTCTATGTGGAAGAAAATCCCATCACATAAATAAGACCCGACTGGGCCTTTGAAATATGATGGGCTGGGATGGATCAGCCCACTATTTGCGTGGGCCTTAAATGGTTATCCCAATACAATCTTGAGAGGGCCGCGGGTTGGATTGCGTGAATCATTTTGAGTGAATAATATATCAAAAGAATCGAAATATCCAGAGAAATTCATATCTAAAATTTGAGAGGAGCTTTGAGTTGGATGGCCACTGAAGAGCTTCTAAGCTCAAATTTTAGATCTTGTCGCAAACATGATTGTTTGAAGTGAATAATATGTCAAAAGAATTGAAATACTGAGAGGAACTTATTCTAAAATTTGGATATGTTTAGAGGAGATTTGAGCAAGTCAAGATAGAAAAATAAATTACTTCGTTGATGAAGATAAAATGTTGTATGTATACATCATATATATATAATTTTACACTATTTATATAATATAAATACACTACATATACATACGATTATTTAGCTGATTTTTTTCCGTTGTGCGGACCCATCACATAAAGTGCTAGGTTAGGCCGGCTTAGCGGGTCAAACCCATATTTAATCACTTATAATGATTTCTTCAAACAGGCACGAGTTTATCACCAAATATATATGTCATGTATACATTGATCATTTTTGTACGTATTTTGTAAACTGATTATTTGAACAATATATATTGATAAGTATCCCATACAAAAATCCCTTAATCAAGTTGTTTTAGTTTTTAGATTTATAATTTGTTTGCATCAAAGCTATTGTTGGTCCTCTTTTCCTGTTAATTCATTCATTAATTTCCTTTGAAAAATCTTTTTTTTAGTTTGTGGGTGGAAAAAAAAAGATTCATAAGTTGAAACAAATAAGAGCCTATTAATTGTGGGAAATCCCGTGAATGGTGAAATTAAATTCTGATTGTCTTAAATAACATAGACAACATAACAAAATTAAATTCCAATTTAAATATAGGCAGGTACCTTTCCATACAATAATTAATACACTATACCCCCCAATTCCTCTAGTTGGTAATACAGGCCAGCTGGTTTTCTGCCCCACATTTTTTATTTAAATGTTTCAGTTATCGTATTATCTATTGTCGCTATTATTCTTTTTTCTATTAATTTTCAATATGATTTCTTTTCTAATGTATTCTCTTATACATGTTTTGATATGTTTTTTACTAAAATCGAGAGTCAATCGAAAATAGTCTTTTTTTTATAACTTCACAAGATAGGGATAGCATTACATACACACTATTCTTTCAAGACTTCACTTAATTTTGAGATTTCATTGAATGTATTATTATTGTTACTGTACTTTCAAGCAGCTAATAACTAATAAGGGTGGCTTGGAGGCAGAGGCGGATCCACCCCTCTAGGTAGGGGTGCACGTGCACCCGGTAACTTCAGAAAAAATCATGTATATATATGTATATCTATTTTGAGAAACTGATGATATAATTAACCGTGCACCCATAAAAGATATAAAAGTGTCATTATACGGCTGGTACAAGCTAGAGGATTCACTTGGAAGGCTTGGATTCAAATCCAACTATATCTTCGTTAATACTTATTTATACTTGATGTTTATAATATATATATATATAGAGAGAGAGAGAGAGAGTTGAAAATAACTATTGGTTATTGCCTTTAATTTTTAAAGTGACAATTTTGAGACAATTTTTTTTTTTTACGAAAACGATATTAAATTTGAAACAAAAAAAATAACAATAATAATAATGATAACAAAAAAAAGTTCTCTTTTTTTGTCACACTCACATTTGATTAAAAGCCAGTTTGCCACACCTTGTTGTGGTCCTCAAATTAATGGCTTATATTTTCAGTTGTCACCAAAATTGACTTTTAAGGACACATTAATTTGATCTTGTACGTCATGAAGCCTTAATATCTAAGCCCTTTAATTATGGCTTAATTTGTTCACAATGATTTTCATAAATACTCCTATAAAATAAACATACATGGTTATGAATATACTTTGATTCAAAATCAAAGCAATAACTGCGGGATAAAGTAAGAAGGACTAACATAATCGATAAGTTTGAAGAAATTATTAGAGTGGAGTCCCAATTAGCAATTAAAAAAAAGGTGAAATAAACCTATAATTATACACTGAGGAGTTAAGGAAATTTTCACAATTAAATTATTTTAGTAGGTAATTATTGATAAATGATTGACCATTGAAAGTCAGTGGGGAGTTAGGAGTTAGGACATTAATTTTCTTGATTGGGTCTATTCAAAAATTATTATTATCTCCATTTATATATCTACTATATAAAAAAATATTTTTTTATTTGTTTACTTTAGTTTATCAAGTGATTTTTTTATTTTTTATTTATTGTATCGTTAACATTATCTATTCACACTCTAAGTTTATTAAGAATATACATAAATTAATATGAGTATTATTTTGTTAAGAGACGAAAATCATGAGTTTTGTAGTGATTCTCTGTCTTGTGTGTAAGTTGTTGCGTTTTTTCATACGATGGAATGCTAGAAAGGATATCATACGTTTGATTTGGGGACTATAACCTTATAGGCTTAAGTCATCTACGGCCTCTTAAAGTTGTCCGTATAATTCACTTAGACACCTCAACTAGGACTAGTACATATTAAACACCTCTACCCTCTTGAATTTGAACCATTTAGACACTTTTTGCAGACATGGCACAAAAAGTGTAATTCACATCTGGGTGAGCGCGTGAAATTAATATTTTAACATTTTTTCTTTTCCTTTTAAATTGTTTCTTTTATTTTCTCATTATTATTTTTTAACAATAACAATCTGTTTATTTTTCTTCTCTTTCAAGACCATACACCTGCTGCAACCCACAAATTCATCGTCATTTTTTTTATAAATTTCCTGCTTTCTTCTTCGTTTTTTAATCTTCTTATCATTGTCTACTTCCATCATCTTTTTTCTGGAAAAAGATGGAGGTCACCATCCAAAAAAATTTGTCAGAAAAATGGAGATGTCTTCTTTGTCGGAAAAAATGGAAACCATCTACATCTTCTTTGCCGGAAAAAATGAAAGATTATTATTCAAATATTTTCTC
>JAJOOS010017721.1:0-38489 GCA_029582725.1 Solanum chiquidenum | reverse complement strand
CTCTTAACACAAATATATCTTAACCAATTGTAGTAATTTTCTAGAGTTATTCTCTCGAACTTAGAAGTGATCGATGACGTTACATTGTTCATAAGAATGTCTAATACATTTCTTACACATTTAAAACTCGTAATAAACTAAAAAAACATCCAATATAATGATGTAACAACACATTTATACATAAGATATGAGGTGATAACGTAATATAAACATATACTTTTAGCCAAATTGCATGTATTTAGATTGAAACAAGTTATTAATTGCATTTGAGATATTTGTGAAATACAAAAAGGACCCCATTCAAAGGATGAAAGGGATTTATCAAGCTAAGTAATATCAATATCAATATAAGAAAAAAAGAAAACGTAGCTAACTAGAAGAAAAGGTCCCCTCCCTTTTTCTTCATCTTCATCTTCATAACTACTTAATTCCTACGTATAAACTTATTTCATTTACGCTATCGCGATTATCATCATTTCTAATTTTCACTAGCTCGTGATATCTCATTCAAACTTATATCATATTTTTTTCCGATAAAACTTCAAATGTTGTATACATTTCACCTAATGTATATACTATCATGTCGGTTAACTCACAAATTATTCTATCAAATTGATATGACTTTATATTGCGTTAACATGAAAAACACATGAACGTGGTCTTATAAGTTATATCTAAAGGACAAAAAGGTTTACTTGCCTAATATAGTAAATAAACAAAGTATGTGGGGCTTAAAAGCAAAAACTAAAGGACCCCAATAACAGGATCGATCGTACATATATAAGAAAAAGAACAGAAGGTAAGGATGTCAAATGAGCGAGTTGGATTAAGTGAATAAAAAGACAGTTAATAATTCATTTAAAAGTTACTTAGGTTGATATGATTAGGCTAAAATGATTATATGAGGTGAATTTGCAAGTCAATTAACTATGATTATGCTCTAAATTCTAATTAAGAGTCTACATAAACACATGCCATGCCTTTATTAATTAATATGATGACTAAATATTTACCCTGGTACAACCAACCCCTAATGGAGAAACTTTCATAGTCATACATATTGTACGATACGAAATGAGTTAAAGTTTGTAAAGTCTTCATATTGCATCCCCTCCTTTTTCTAAAAAACAAAACAAAACTGAAGATATATCTTCTGTTATAACAAATAAAAATAACCTCAGGTAAAAATGATTTATATTAACGATACATATTACTTAAACTCGTACGAAATAAGGTACCCAAAGTTCCTTTTTTTATTGAAACAAGAAAAAAATAAAAGGTGCATTGGGTAGCAAACAAAAGGACAAGGCATAAATATCTAATAGGAAAAAGTGCATTGAGAAAAAGATGGATCATATATTGCAATAAATGACCAAAATAGTTGCAATATATGACCAAATAGCTGGTTGCAAATTTAGGCACATTTTATGGGGACCCAACACTAAACTCATCACCTAAGAAATTGTGTCTTAATTATAAACCTTCACCATATTCTATATAAATCCCCTTCAAAAACTCCATAAAAAACCACAACAAAAAATTGAATATACTCCATATATACAACAAATATACACAAAATATGGTGAAGTCCAAGATCATTGGGAAGTTATTGAAGGCTCAATATCTTCATCAATTGATTCTCAAATCCAAAAAGAGGTCAAATAATAATGCTACTACTAGTTCTACTGATCAATTCCACGACGAAATGCCACGTGGAGAGACGTTATTGGTGCCGAATGACGTGAAAGAAGGACATTTTGTTGTTCTTTCAGTAAATCCTGAAGAGGAACCACAAAGGTTTGTGGTGGAATTGCATTGGCTAAATCATCCATCATTTTTGAAATTATTAAAACAAGCTGAAGATGAATATGGATTTAAACAACAAGGTGTTCTTGAATTTCCTTGTCGTGCCGAGGAATTACACAAGGTTCTTGCTACTGGATGTTCGAATTAAGTCTCACGTTAGTAGATAAAAAGATATTTAAGAATCTACATATATGCAAGGCCTTGTGCTCAACTATTAATAAATTTACAAAGTTTGATTGTGTTATTCTTCAATTAGACTTAATTATTTTAAGGACAATGTTACATCTTCTAAAGTATATGTATTAATGTTGGTCATGGAATTGTCTGCTTAGAATGAAATAGAATAGTACCTTTCATTTTATATAAATAATAAAATAAAGTCGTTCTATTATTATGGAAAGGTCACAACATAAAAAGCATATCATATTATATATATTCCCGGTGCATTTTAAATGATAATTATAAATTAATATATTGTTTAAATAGAAATTCGTTCGAGTTAGGTTGTGAATAAGAAATGAATTTACATTAAAACATTAATTAATGATTTCATATGAGATATTAGTTGAAAGACAAAAAATAAACATTCAAAAGACAGTAAGTGGGGAGAAAGGGAAATATCAAGTAAGTAACATCAATATCAACATAACATGCAATACAAGAAAAGGAAAACAGGATCAATATTGGGTAAACAATGAATTTGGGTAAGTCAGATGACTCTGATATCATATTTAATAAAATGAACCTTGAACGTAATTCAATTTTAAAAGTGAATTAATCATGAAAAGATGAAAACCGCTCAAAACATATAAACAAAATTTTCATCTCGTAAGAGCTCGATGTGGGTATCTAAGATAAACTTGCTTTTTTCCATTTAATTTAGTTAATATACAATGCATATGGTTATTGCAAGATTATTTTTTTTACATTATAGGGTCAACTAAACTATTTATATGGAAGTTTTCTTTAAAGGTAGGATCGATAATCTTAAATATAAGATAAGTTACTACTAAATAAAAATAGTTTAATTATGTTTGTACCGATAGAGAGTTTAAAAATAGCTTAATACCTTAATTAGAATGGACAAATGAAGAATAACATACTCTAGTAGTAATACTGTCGTTTGTGTTTGTTTAATTGTATTATTAAGACATATTTATTAACTCATTTTTATTTTACTTTCTTTATGGACAATGCACCATTAATTTATTGATATAGGTTACGCTAGAATATGTAATTCTTATTTCATGATAACTCTCTTTATTATATCTCTGAATGGATTTTACATGATTTACACTCTAAGCATGAACAATAATCATAAAACAACACTTTTATCTATGAATAAAATCTAAAATGATTAAAACTATATATAACCATTAGTACCTTTCAACATTATCCACTTACACATACTATTAAAATAAAAAATTATCGATATTTATTGACGGTCAACAAAGCCACAATTTGACATGTCTAGAGGGAAGCAAATCAAGTGTGCCTATTTTTCAGTATATGAAAGACACAATCATGAAAAGGTTTTAAAAAAATAATTAATAGTCAAAACACATTTAAAGTATTCTGATTATTCGAGTTTTAATACTTGAACCATCAGGTGTGAAAATTTTCTATCTATCACCAATTATTTATCATAACACACCTCAACTATCAGTTGTTCTTTTTTCCGACCTAAATTATCACCATCGTTCAGGTAGAAAACTCGCACATCTAAATTCTTTTAAATGTGATTTTGACTCTTCTCTCAACAAATTGTTTAACAGGAGTTGATAACTGAAAATTAGGCTCAGACAGAATTAGACAAAGAACTAGTCAACTTAAATTCCAGCAAAATTTAATCAATTTTTTAAAATATCTCCAAAGATGATTAAGTGTGCATGTTGATTTAATTTTGACAATACATGACAACTAAGAAGACTTGCAATAATTGTGGAAAAAGTCATACCAGTGATTTAATTACATTAGGAATTGCAGGTGAGAAGTGACAACTAGGGTCTACATGGTCGGGTTGATTTGGGGTTTTCAAATATCAAATCAAATTATTTGTATCGAATTTTTAAATCTATAAACCAAACCAAACCAATAAAACTCGGATTTTTCAACCTCGTTTTTTTTTTGGATTTTTTCGAGATTTCGAGTTTTTCTGCTAAAGTATTCATACAAACATATAATTTACTTGGACTTCAAATATTTCTTCAGTCCTATCAAAATACAAATATCTAAGGTGCTTCTTAAGAATACAACACAAACAATGATATGATTAATGACACTAAAATATCCAAATAAATAAATAATAATAATAATAAAATCGCGTAAAACAAATATTGCAAATTAACAAGTCATAATGAAAATGATCATAATTTAAAAGTATTAAATCATGCTAAAATAAGTTTAATAAGTATTAGTTACGTGACTAAATATTACAGGAAATTAAAATTAGATTATATACTTTAATTGTCTAAATCAATGTAAAACCAAAAAATAAATACTCAATATTATTGTCATTCTTAGTGTTAAATTGATTTTCTTTTTGCATTAGTATTAATTTGATTTTGATTTAATTTTTATTATAATTACCAACATCTATGGACTATAATCTTTATGGAACCATTCAAGATTCTAAGTTTCAAACTTGAAATAATATATTAAAAGATAAAAATTATGAAAAAGTATAAGAAATATTTTAAAATTATATTAAAGTAAATATTTTTATGTATAAAATAAAATTTTAAAATTATATATATAATGTCGGGTTGGTTTATTTTAGTTAAAACCAAACCAACCCAAATATAGTGGGGTTTTTTTCAACACCAAACCTAGTCAAACCAACCACTAGTCGAGTTTTTTTTCTGATTTGACTCGATTTGCGGTTTGGTTCGATTTTCGGTTCAATTTTGCGCACCCCTAGTGACAACCATTTGTAGATGGACCATAATAAATATTGAACTCTCTTAGGAACTTCATATGTTCCCTAGACTAAGTTGATCATAATATTCATTTGTCCAAGATCAATTTTTATTTTTTTACCTCTATACTGAAATATTATTATAGAGAACATATATAATATACTTCTTGTGTTTTATATGATTTATCTAATTTTGACTTGCATAAGTTAAGAAAGTAAAGAAAATATTTGAATCTCTTGTAGTCTTAAACTAAAGGTACGTAGAATGTATCAAAATGTTTTTAAATTTTGTAGTCCTAAACATGATATGTGGAAAATTGACAAGTCACATATCTACGTCTTTCTTTTATAAATTACAAACTTTTAAATACACATAAAGATGGTACGTATATTTTTTTCACACTGAGCATGAACTTTTTTTCGCAAAATTTAAAATAACAAATTTTTTTTTACAAAATATAAACTTATGAGTCAAGTTTTACATTTAAAAGATTTTGAAGTCACAATTTGGAAACCCAAAGATCCTGTTTGTTTGTTTTTGAAGAAGAATTTGAGATTTGAAATCATGATATCAATTCCAAATCACATGTCCAAACGCCTACCAGAATGGTGTTCCTGAAGTACTTTGTAAACCAGAGGAGTTGCAGAAAAATCTGCAAAAAAGAAGACTGAAACATATTCCAATGTTGGTGCTTTGTAGTAACTATATTTCAGGACTAAATTGTAGTCTAGTTATCCACTCTTTGTAGGGTTGAAACACTATTTGAGTAACCAAATAACAACTACATAACCACCGTAATTCCACAAGTGAGGTCTGAGGAGGACAATGTGTACGCAAACCTTACCCCTACCTCGCGTAAAGATAGAGGCTGGGGAGAGAATACTCTGAATTTCTGGACATGGATCGTTCGCCTCTTTTGTCATCTCAAGATCAAGTAGAACTCAAGGACACAGTAGTATGAAGTTCAAATAGAAGACCAGCAATACCATTAATTAGAGAAAACTAAGGGAAGCAATCATGCAGCACTTGGAATATCACCAAACTTTTCAGAGGCTAAAAATGTTTGAATTCATAGTATCAACAGAAATTTCAAAAGGAAACAGCAGCATGTTGATACATTGGACAAACTTATGGAAAGTAAACAGGCCAATTGAAGTAGTACGAGTCTCGGGCATCTTTATCCATGTACTGGTTCCACTG
Organism: Solanum chiquidenum; assembly: GCA_029582725.1. NCBI lineage: Eukaryota > Viridiplantae > Streptophyta > Magnoliopsida > Solanales > Solanaceae > Solanum > Solanum chiquidenum. The sequence continues at coordinate 32,565 of JAJOOS010017721.1, read as the reverse complement.
CAACAAATGAAACTCAAATGAGAAACATAAAGCCAGTAATTTCATCCTAGTTTGAAACAAAAAGCATTGGAACAAAAGCCGTCTTCCTTTTATGGCACATAAGAGTTAACATAATCATAACATAAGAAACCTAAGAACCACGAGTACCTTAAATTCATAGTCCTGATTTTTCTTGAGAGCTTTCTTCCAGTGATATTGCTCAAAAAGCATGGCTTTGTCATGCCAGCTGCACATAACAACATACTCAATAAGTCAGATACACCGCAAAATTGAATTTTTTAAAAAGGAATCTCAATCTTGCAGTAATATGGTTGTCGTTGAGACAACAATTACTACTGCCAGTACCCAACATGGCAAGATGTGATCACTTGCTGGGGAACAGACTACTGGCAATTAGCCATAGTGGAGTTCAACTACGTCAAAACTAAAGTTTTGAAGCTATACTAGCATCCACAACTCAAGAAGCATAGCTCTAATAAGATCAAGAAGGAAAAAGTGAGCTCCCATCACAAACTAAGAATGCACGGTAGCTTTGAATGATGTTTAAGTGAAATGATCAACTGGGCTCCATTTAAAAAAAAAATGCATGGATTATGCTTTAATCAATTATCACTCTTGCATTGTATTTCAGATCTCGAGAGACGAGCCTTTAAAATTGTTAGTATAAAGTGATAAACAAATAAGCATAGGAAAAGATAACAATGACCCAATTTTCTTCAGATATGACCTATCTAATCTAACTCCAAATGTGAACTTGGAAAGTAGAAGGTAGCCTCATGAAAAAAAGGGGGAAGAAAAGAGTAGAAGGGAGCCTCATATTACCTCTTACTACCCTTTTCAGTTCACTCGGACTCCCAGTAAACCACCCTCTTTGCACCAACATGTTGCAAAAAGAATATAAACTTCTGCGGTCTTTTGTTTCTCCTACCCTATTACTAAGATTTACATGAAAGCACAAACAGATAATCTCCAACAAGCTAAGCATTCTACAGTCATCATGCATTGAAGTTTTTTCTCTAGTGAATATGGAACTGTTCTACAGGGATGTACCTCATGGCCCTAATTTGGACGTCTTGGACAAAGCAGTACTTATGAAGTTCCCAAGATTTAAACCTCCGACAATGTTCGGGTGAGTGTGATCTTCCTTTATTTGAGGTCATGTAAACACTAAGACCTTTTACGTGTCTGAGGCAATTGTCAAATATCCTCAAGCTTTTTAGTTTTTGCTTTACTTAAGGTAAATCCCTGATCCATTTTTGTAATCAACAAATGATTTGTTCTTAATGAGAAACAGAAGAAAAATAGTGAGAAGGATTGGTAGTTCAACTTAGCATGAATGTACTGCTCCTTTGTTGTTCAAATGCCAACAGATGCCATTTAGCTGGAAAAGGTGGGAACTTCAGAAGAACAGAACACAAAATAGAGAGATGTGTATGCATTAATTTTTAAGATAAAAATTGAAAGAAAAGAATGAAAATGAAGCACAGAGACGATCTGCTAGCATGAATCAACCGCTACTTATTCCTAAACTTCTGCAACTCAATGATCCTAATGACAATTTAATCCCTCAACATACTAGTGACACTTATTTCAGCAATATAATCTTTGCACAAATGAAAAAAATCACAGAATGCCTACTGTCACTCACAAACTAGTGATACTTATTACAGCAACACTATATTCTTTGAGTTGGCATTAGTGTGCACTAACCTTCTATTGACAGTCTGCAAACTAATTTTTAGTAATATATCCACTAAGAAGGTTTAGAAACCTAAATACGCAAAACCTATATTCACCGATATTTCCATTTAAAAACATGTCAAATGGAAGCGTCGACAATGTTCCGGACATCTCAACGGGGATGGAGAAAGAGCTAAAGTGAGCAGACAAAACAACTTATTCAACCCCTTGATAAAAAACAGATTGACTCAATTATCTTTTTGATATGGACTGACCCCACATATTTTAACTCTAAACTGTAAAGAGAAACCGGCAGCGTAAATTCAACAGCCCTTAACTCAATCATAATCACATCAAGAACAGCCTTAACTTGATCATGATAAAGATCAAGAGCAGCTTTGAAGGTTAATTACTTGTCCACCCAAAAAGAAAAGGAACTTGCAAGGTGAAAAAAGACCTCCCTTGTGGTTTTACAATGCCAAATGGACCTCAACTCTACTTCAATTCTTAACATCATAATTTCATAAACCACTGTATTTATCCAAGACTAGTTGTTGGTGGCTATATGAATCCTTTATGCCAGTTATGTTCTCTTCGGACTTATTTGATTCCACTTCCAAGTAATTAGTCATTTACCGCAAAGTAGAAGTTCTCTAAAACTAGAGGCAACAATACCAACTAAAAGTAGAACGTCTTACTCATCCCCAAAGAAACGTACAAGTTCCTAACCAAACTGCAAAGACTCCTAACAAGCACCATATCTACTTTAAATGCAACAAAAGTTGACCAACACCATATGTCAATACCACTCCTCGAAACTACAAGCACACTGCATAGAACAAAAATTGAGCGGAATAAAGATAACCCCTTTACCACACTCTCTCCCTTACTCTTGCTTTAATAGCTCTTTGCACCACCAACACCAAGAGTTGATACCACTCCTCAAAACTACAAGCAGTCAAGCACACTATATAGAACAAGAATTGAGCCGAATAAAGATAACCCTTTATCACACTCTCTTTCTCTTGCTTTAATAGCTCTTTGCACCACCAACACCACAAGTCCACACTACTCCTCAAAACTACGGACACTATATAGAACAAGAATTTAGCTAAATAGATAAAACCCATTTACCACATACGCACTCTCTTTCACCAACACCACAAGTTGATACCACTCGTCAAAACTACAAGCACAATAATAGAACAAGAATAGAGACAAATAAAGATAACCCTTTTACCACACTCTCTTGCTTTAATAGCTCTTTGCACCACCAACACGACAAGTTGATACCACTCCTCAAAACTTTAAACACACTTCATAGAACAAGAATTTGAACCAAATAAAGATAACCCTTTTACCACACACTCTCTCTCTCTCTTTCTCTTGCTTTAATAGCTCTTTTTGCACCAGCAACACCACAAGTTGATACCACTTCTCAAAACTTACAACCACACTATATAGAACAAGAATTCAGCCAAATAAAGATAACCCCTTCTTCACATTAACAACAAATATGAAGAAAAAACATTGTAAGCAAAACTATATAGAACAAGATTTGAGCCAAATAAAGACAACCCCTTCACAACTCTCTCCCTCTCTTGCTTTAATAGCTCTTTGCACCACAAACACCATAACTCAATTCTACTCCTCAAACTTACAAACACACTACATAGAACAAGAATTGAGCCAAATAAAGACAACCCCTTTACAGCTCTCTCCCTCTCTTGCTTTAATAGCTCTTTGCACCACAAACACCATAACTCAATACTACTCCTCAAAACTACAAACACACTACATAGAACAAGAATTGAGCCAAATAAAGACAACCCCTTTACAGCTATCACTCTTGCTTTAATAGCTCTTTGCACCACAAACACCATAACTCAATACTACTCCTCAAAACTACAAACACACTACATAGAACAATAATTGATCCAAATAAAGACAACCCCTTAACAGCTAACTCTCGTGCTTTAATAGCTCTTCGTACCACAAACACCATAACTCAATTCTACTTCTCAAAACTACAAACACACTTGTTAAATTAGGTCTTAGGCCTAACTCACACCCCAAAAGCTAGCTCAAAGGGAGGAGGATTGCCCAAGCCTTATAAGGAGTCCACCCATCTCATTAACCACCGACGTGGGACTTTTTGTCAGTCTTTAACAACACTACATAGAACAAGAATTTAGCCAAATAAAGATAACCCCTTTATCAAATTAACAACAAATATGAAAAACAACAAAACATTGTTGCCAAAAAGGAAGTGAAAGTGAGTTTTGCAGGTTTTACTTGTATTGATTGGAAAGAGTCCACATGTAGGGATTGATCCATGTAAGAGCAGAGAAAGCAGCAGACCCGATCCATATATTCACGAATCGTTCCGGGTCGGCGTGTGGCACTCCCGGGTCACCCCTGTATGCGTTTCCAAAGTACTTCTCCATTTTCTTCTTCTTCTCAAACGCTAGGAGTTCTCTTTTGGCTTATCCCAATAAATATTTTGTGAGCCAAAGGAAGAATTATATTTATGTATGTGCTCTTTTTGGAGTTTCACATTTTACCCCTTGAACTTCTCATACTATCGGGTATCACATTGGAGTATGTTTAAATTCAAACGATGGTAAAATATTTTTCTAATAATGATGAGAGTCTATTTAAATTTAAATGATGGTAAAATGTTTTCTAATAATGACGAGAGTCTGTTTAAATTCAAATGATGGTAAAATGTTTTTTAATAATGACATTTTATGTGTAGGGTTTAAACTTGAGACTTCACACGTGCCTTAAATAAAAGTATTCTCGTACCTAGGGTTCGAATGAAGAATCTCACACCAGAGGTAAAGTGCTTCTAAAAAAAATGTTTTCATACCAAGATTCGAAATTTGAAAACTTAGATTAGGGATGAAAGAACACTTGTCATTTTACTAGAACTTTTATTGGTTATTTTAAGAAAGTGAAAGTTTGTTACTTATGTTCTATTTATGATTGTTTTTAAATACTAACCAATAAGCAGTCATGTTACATTGAGTAAACGGTAAAAAAATATATACCTAAGCTTTTTTTTTTTGTGAGAATCATATTTTAACTGTCTATTATTCTATTTATCTATTTAAACTATTATTTTTTCGCGAATTTTATGCCTCAATTATGAAATTTACTTTGTAATAAAGCATATCTCGATGTTGGGTTGGTTTACAAATGCTCGTTATCTATTGAGAATAAATATTTGGCCAACTCAACATCAAAATATGTTTTAATATAAAAATAGTGACAGTTTAAGTAAATAAAAAGAATAATAAACCGTTTAAAATATGAAACTAATTAGAAAAAAAACTAATTGTTTATATGTGTTTTTGGATTACTAACTATATATTGATTAAAATAAAGAATGATAGTATACAGAAGGAACTTAATTGGCTGTAATGAAAGAAAAAACATCAATATGAAATTATGCAAATATAGAATAGTTACAAATCAACTACTTGAATTATGTATAAAGTTCACATATTCATATATGTAATGTAAAATATTTCCTCTTAAATTTGTAGTTTTGTAATCTCTATTTCTATTTATATTTAATGATGTTTACAACTTTTTCCTTAACATGGCAAAATAAATCACTCAAGAATGTTGAAGTAAATGGATGATAAAATTTTCACTTGATATTTCTTTGTAAGAAAATGCATTTGGATGTTAAATTGGCCATAAACTAAGTTATATTTTTTGAACTTAAAAAGCTTTTAGTAATAATAATATATTTAGTGTAATTTTACAAGTAATATTGAAAGACAATGACGTGTACACAATCTTATTCTATCTTATGAAGATAGAAATTGCTTTTGCTGAACTTTCGGCTCATGATCAATTAAAACATAATAAAATCAAATATGAAAAATAAATATACTAATAAATAACATGCTAAAAACACATGTGAAAAGAATAGAAAAAACAAATATTATGATAATCAAAACAACATATAATAATAAATTCGAACAATAGATAATAGAAATGTAATAACAACAATATTGATAAAAGGAAACTAGATAACGTTCTAACTACCAACTAATTTTTTACAATAATGCTCAACCTTCATGTCCTCCTATTAAGAGTCATGTCATCGATCTGAAGATAAATCATGTCTTGTCTAATTACTTATTTAAACACACTTTCAAAAATATTTTCAAGTAAAAAATAAAATAAAAGTTATATGGGTCAATTGTGAGTTTTCTAAACTACATGGGCTTATATGCTATTATTAGAATGTAACTTTTTCTATAAAAAAAAGGTCCCGCTCCAGTATTCGATCCTCCACTCTCTCGATCTAAAAATCCCTTTCTTGGTGTTTACCGTTTAGGGTTTATCAAAAAATTCTCCATAAACCCTTCTAAGCTCTCTCAATTTTGAAGCAATTTCAATTTACAAATCAAGAAATCGGTACCCCAAGTTGAATTAGTCTCAAAAATCAGCTGTAAGTACTCATTTTCATACATTTTGGTTGTATATTTGGGGCATTTGGTGTTGTAGTTTTTCTTGTTAATGCAGCCTAATAGTTAAGGTTTTATGAATTGTCAAGTGGGGTTGAGGAATCTTGAGGTGGGTTCTTGGTTTTGTTGAAGATTTTGGTTGAGTTTTGGGTTCTGGGGTTCGCATTTTACATCATAAAGTTGTGATTTTTGTTTTGATTTTGGGAAGAGACATGAGTTTACAAAGTGGGGTGGAGGAATATTGATGTTTGTATTTGATTTTGTTGAAGAATTTGGATGAGTTTTGGGTTCTGGGGTTCACATTTTGTTTCACAAAGTTATGATTTTTTTTTTTGTTTTGGGAAAAGACAGGAGTTTACCAAGTGGGGTGGAGGAATATTGAGGTTTGTATTTGATTTTGTTGAAGAATTTGGTTGAGTTTTGGGTTCTGGGGTTTGCATTTTACATCGCCCAAGTTGTGATTTTTTTTTGTTTCTGGGAAAAGACATGAGTTTACCAAGTGGGGTGGAGGAATATTGAGGTTTGTATTTGATTTTGTTGAAGATTTTGGTTGAGTTTTGGGTTCTGGGGTCATTTTACATCACAAGTTGTGAATTTTTTTTTCCATTTTGGGAAAAGACAAGGGTTTAGTAATTCATGTCTACTTGTATTTTGGGCAATTGGGTTGTGCTTTTACTCCTTAATGCAGCTTAAATGCATAGGGTCTTCATGAATTGCAAATGAGTGTTGGGATCTTGAACTGCATATTTGAGTTGTGGAGTTTTTTGTAATGTTACCAAGTTGTGAACTTTTCCTGTTAAAGGCACAAGTTTGAGCTGAGTGGTGAGGTTTTTGAGTAGAAGAAGCTGTAAATCTTTTAGGAATTTGAATATGATCATTGGAGGTAATGCCCAGGATAAAAGGGAGAAAGAGAGTACTGTTGATAATACTAGGGAAGAAAGAGCTGGTACAGACGATTTTGGGCGAGCAATATCGAGGACTGCAGTGGCACAGATTTGTGAAAGTATTGGGTTTGAGATCTTCAATGAATCTGCTCTTGAATCACTTGCAGACATTGCAATTAAGTATATACTTGACCTAGGGAAGACTGCTAGTAGTAGTGCTAATTTAGCTGGAAGAACACAGTGCAATGTGTTTGATATTATTCATGGATTAGAGGATATGTGTGCCTCCACTGGTTTTCTGCGAGCATCGGAAGTGAACCGCTGTGGGTTAAGTTCTGGTATTGTTAGCGAGATGGTTGAGTACGTGGAATCTGCTGAAGAGATACCATTTTCTCAACCTCTTCCACATTTTCCTGTGGTAAAACATCCCAATTTGATACCCAGTTTTTTACAAATTGGTGAAACACCGCCATTTAAGCACATACCTCCATGGTTGCCTGCATTTCCTGATCCGCATACTTATGTACGGACCCCCACATGGAATGAGAGGGCATCGGATCCTCGAGCTGATAAAATTGAATTAGCAAGACAGCGAAGGAAGGCAGAAAGATCTTTATTAAATTTACAACAACGATTGGTGTGCAATGGTTCAGCAGTGGCATCAACTTCTAGGCAGCCAGATGATGTTGCTATCACTTCAAGTGCTAGTAAAAGTGAAAACCCATTTCTTGCAAAACCTTTTCAAGCTGGTGAGAAAGATGTGGACCCAGTGGCTCTTCCAACTAAACTTTCTAGTGAGGTAGATGATAAAAATCACTTTTCTTTGCTGGAGACGTTCTCCCCAGCAATTCAGGCAATGAAGGATGGGCTTTCTGAAACAGTAGATGGTACAGAGAAAACACTTCCGGACAAGAGGCCTGCTGTCTGTTTAGAGTTTAGACCTGGAAAGAAGGCCTTGGGTGATTCTTTGGATCTAAGGCTTTGGAAAAAGGGTTCTGGGAGAAATGCTTCCTTGTTCCGGCGGGATGAAGAAAGAGATGACAAGAAGAGGAGAGCTGAGTTAATACTGAGACAATCTAGGGAAAATCAGCAGGAGTTAACCCAGTTGTAAATTAGTTGGTTAGCTTGATGGGGTAGTTCAGTACCCTTTTCAAAACAGCAGCAATTGATTAGGTTTAGATAAAAGTCAGTCATACTGTAATTCTTCTGTGGATGTCACAGAGTCTGTTTGGATGTCGAGATGTAGTAACGTAGATCATTTTTTTGAGGTTAGTCATTGTTCATTCTCCAATGAATCTATTTCAGTGAGAATCTTTTTTCCTTTTGCAAATGAAGTTTCTCCTTCTATATACTCCCCCTGCTCACTCCCCGGAAAAGAGTAGGAACACAAGTTTTTGAATAGCGGTGGTGTTGATCATGTATGTATTTGCTTTTGGTGGCTGTGAATTTTTCATTATGCAGTCTTCAATGCAGAAGTTTGGAAGTGAGGTTGATGGATGAAGCATGACAATTGATTAGAAATGTCAATCCTATTTGTTTTGTTTTCTCTTAACTAGGAAAAGGTCTAAATTATTGACCCTTTTTACATTTTTTTTCTTCATTTCATACAAATTGGTAGTTGTTATTTGTGAGTGTGGTAACTCAGGGACTAACAGTAGACTCGAGCTATATGAGTATCTTACATGGCTAGTAAACAAGCCACAGCCTAACTATTATGTCCATCTCATATATAATAAATAAGTACCAAGCTTTAATTTAAGTTCTTGCAATGTCCTGTTGACAATATTGGCTTGTACATAGGCAAGAGGTCAAATTTGAAGAAGGGTCTTTTTTGCTTAGGACTTCATTTTAGCTTCCCTGATATCAGATGAATCATTTCAAATCCGTCCTCTTTTTTCTTAATGGGATTTCAAATTGATTCTCAAGTCATTTGCTGTTCAAATCTTGACAGTTCTTATGCTTGTGGATGATATTCCTTCACATTCTTAGTCGAAGATGTAAGTAGAAAATGTGTAAAGGATGTTCTATGTCTTGACATTTTGTTGTCAATGTCTTGCTGCTTAATTGTCCAGACTAGCAGTTTTTGGAGTTCTCTTAGAACCTTGTGGTGTTTTAACTTGTTTCATTCATAGGTAAAGGTATGTTTTAAGGTTATTTATGAAACTCAAGGCATTTATTTTTTCCATAGGATCTTGAAATATGTATTCTGCAGTAATGCAAGTTTTCTAATGGATAATAGACCATGCTGGTTATACACGAAAAAATCAGTTTATATGATAAAATTAGGGAGAAACAGATTGTTTCCTTCATTCAACCAAAATAAGGCACAAATTTTGAAATTATGAACAATGGATGCCATACATATCCTGCGTATACACCACCCTCCTTAAATCCCACTTGCGGGGTCATACATGTCCTGCATTAGAGATGTCTAAACAGAAATTTCACAGCTGCACTGTGAAAAAATCATTTCAAACAACAGGTTCATGTTTGCATAGATAGAGAATAAATGCTAATAGACACTATGAGATATGTTCTGAAAATTCGAGTCTTAACATACAAAACTAAAATTTAAGCAAGCAAAAATGAAAATGTGCAAATTGAGTGTCTTTTCTTTCCGTTTGCTCTCTAACAATTAACATTCCACAGGTCAACTAGTGGTGCTCGAGTAATTGAATTAGTGTAATAGGAAAAATGTCTAAAACAATCCTCTCCAAGAACAGTCGCGAAAGATGGGGCTGGTCTGGAGGGTGGCAGTTTGTTGAGTTCATGAATGCTAAATTAATCCAGACCATCACTTCAACTTCAACTCGGTTTCCAGAGGAAATATTTTCCCACGGTGATTAAAGATCATAAAATCCAGATTGGCAGGCAAAGCGACCACCCTGCATTGTAGAGATACGTAAGATACCCAAAAAAGGACATTGCATATACATTAAGAGCAAATGAACCAACTTCTGCTACCAATTCTCACTTGGCTATACATGAAGTTAACACACCAGAACAACGAATGTGCTATCACTCAATTCTTTAAATGAGCTTTAGCAACAAAAAATACAACAGAAAGCAGGAGTACTTGCTTGCCAGGGACCTATCAACTCAACTTTCACTTTTCTACTTCAGTAAATGCCCTAAAAGATGCCCATAATCTAAACTGTTGCCTAGAATTTGAAGGACGGTGATGTAACTCTCAAATCAGGTGAAACAAGGAAAATATGCACATAAAAGCTTTCACTGAAGTTGTTATTCAGCACTCCAGTAAAATAATATTATAGATGCCCTACAACCACAAAGACGTTGAACAAATGGTACCCATCACCCAGAGCCAACCCCACGATTCCAATTTCAAATACCAAGGTGACCAGACATTCCTCTGCCCCTCTCCACTCTATTTTTCTTCCCTTTCAGCTACTGCAGAGAGCAAAATTATCTCCAAATCATGTAATGGTTTATCCCCATTATAGGGTGTTAGGAGGTAGGAAATAGGTAGTGTCAAATATAAGTCATAGCAGAAATCCTTTTTCCAATCTACCATTGTTTCTTTGGCGGCAAATCAAGGTTTACTTTAGAAAAATAGTGAAACAAACCCATTACCTCCATTTCTCAAAATTTAACCAATTCCGCCGTTTTGTCCACTACTAGCTTCTGCATTGAGGGATTGCTAACAATGAAATACTTGGACGTTATCATCCCAAAATACCAAGTTAATTTCGAACTATATTTTCTAACTATAAACTATGCTTCCCATGATCTCTCTGCATCAACTTTTTCTTCTTTATATTGCTTACCCAAAATCACTATGAAGAAACCTATGCAAATTCTAGTCTTTAGTTGATTCACTAGCAATAAGTTGTCATCATGACTAAGAAAAACAACCATCTGGTCATCTCCACCGGGGTGTTATGGAGTATAAGCACTGGTTTACATGCAGTGCACGGGTGTGGATAAAGAAGTTAGTCATAATTCCTACCACATCAGCATAATGGTGACAGAAAGGATTCTGGCAGTTTGAGGAGAGAAGGATTAAACAGCTAAACCAAGGACATAAAGGACATATTAAGACTCGTTCACTGAAAAGTCAAAATTAGTGACTACCTTAAATAGGAGGAGCGTAAATATCATATGTCTGGTATCCACAAGAGACTAGGTAAATAAAAAAAATCCTAAATAAAAAAGAAAATACATGTCTTTCTAATGAGGTGATCTGTTGAGGCTTAGCTGAACTAAGCTAAGTGGACAGGGAAAAAGGTCGAGGGATCAATAGCAGAAGTCATAATTTGCGGTATTCCTAGGTAGATATACGTAGGAATGGGAAAAACACATTGAGAAACTATGATTCAAAAAATAAAGTTTGTAGACATAGAGTAAAGTAATGGTAGGATTATCAAATTAAAACCAGTGGGGTAAAGTAAAGAATCAACATCACTAGTCTTTAGTGTCTATACTCAAAACTGAAACCAAATTTTCTATACTTAGAAAACTGGATTAAAAGGAGACAAATACTAAATTTTGTAAAGATATAGGTATGTCCAAGGATAAAAAATGATCAACATATCTTTATTAGGGGAAATCTGATAGGAGAGATCATGGTGTTGACTGTTGACAGAGTACATGGAGATATGGTTGCAGTAACAAAGAGTTACCCGGTATCTCTGTCTGTGGGAGGCAGGTACTCTGTGGAACAATTAAGATGCGCGTAACCCAGTGTTATCAAAGGCGAAAAGCGCAAAAAAGCTCTAAGGTATGTGGGGGCTTTAACCGCAAAGCGCAAATAAAGCGTGGGCTTTAATGAAAAAAGGCGTAAAGGGAGAAAAGAATACAAATATACATGTTTATTCCAAGACTAATAATTATAAACATGAATGACAAATATATGACCAAAGAAATTGAAAAAATATTATGATAAAAGTGAAATATCAATTATTTAGTTTCACTTCTTCATAAGAGGCTCATTGGCAAGGAAATGTTTGCCTTAGAACCTTGATGACAACACTAAAGCGCACATAAAGCGAGGCGAAGCGCTCAACACGTTTTGAGCCTCGCTTCAGGAATTAAGCGCGCTTAAAGTGCACCTTGGCACCATAATTATATGAATTTTTTTTTGATGTGGTACTAGAAATGAAAATGACAATGTTACAGGTTTCCCTAACTTATGTTTAGTTTTAGTTAACACTTGCACCTGAAGGGACGAAGGTTGGTCAACAACCAACTAAACTTATACTTCTTCTCTGAACAAAAAGGGGAACTGCACTTGATAACATTTAAAAGTAAGTAAAGTCAAATAGACTTCATTTCTACTAAAAGAAAATGCGCAGGCCACTGGGAGAAACCACCCAAAATAGACGGGTGACGCTAGATGTGAAGCGGCAGGGACGACAAAAGAAGAAGAGCTGCAAGCACAACGATTCTGTGGTGGATACTAAACAGTCAAACCAAAGCACATTTAAAGACAAGGGCTTAAAGAAGGGAGCATCGGAGTTAGAAGCTAACACAGTTATCCAGTGGAAGAAAATGAGAAGTTGCATTGGAATGTAGCATCTAGCTATATCTAAAAGTCTAAGACATTAACCACAGTAATTCTGACACAGGAATGGTGCAGGGCAAGGATATGTAATAAAATGGAAATTATCAACACCAGAGAAGTCAAGGATAACTTTAAAGATTCACATCCATGACCAAAAGAAACATTAGCACACTCTAAGCATTGTGTCCATTGAAGTTAAGGTATCCTTGTAAAGGATTGGAAGTGCCTTAAGAAGTCGGAATGGTATAACTCATCAAGCTATGAAATTTTGTTTGCAGTAGCGCAACAATAACAAAGAAAAACACGAAATGAGTAGAGAAAGAGTTTCTTAGTTCTGATACATAAAAATGAAAGTGATATTCAACGTTGTCTGAACTTCGAGAAAAGAATGATAAAGTAGACATTTAAGGATATTACAAGGGTGACAGAGAACATGTTAGATTACAAAGGAGGCTATATGCAAGAAAAGTGATGGAAATTTATAGAGGTTATATTTTGCTAAAACAAAAAAATATATTGGAAGAGAAGGGGGATTTCCACATGATAGTCATTGGCCTAGCACTACCTCTAAAATTGCCGAGGGGCACTTCGTCCACGAGGTAAGCCCTAGTTGTTCATTAACTTAGAGAAATAAACTGATATAGTGCCAGAAGAAGTCCTTTGTGAGTACTTAAGAAGAACAAAATATATATAACAGTATAACGCATGGAGGATATGAGCAAGGGAACATTGACCACCGTGAGATAGTGAGAATAGATCTTCCCATAACTGTGGATTTACACCAACAATCTATATACCTACAAGTCCCTAGAAATCCAAAATTTTCTATTACTGCAAAACAAAGAAAAAACAATAAAAATACAAGAACCCCAATTAAAAAGAATGAATTAAGTACCTGTTTTCCTCAGATTGAGGATGGATTGACTTGAAATTTCCAGGGGCATCCATTGCAGCCCACAAGCATAACACTAAACTAACTATCAATTCGATAACAACCTGCACATTACCCAATACTTTAGATCAATCATTACCACATCACAGCAACAACAACAACATACCCACTATAATCCCACAAGTGGGCCAAGGAAGGATGATGTGTACACAACCTTACCCCTACACTATGAAGGTAGAGAGGTTGTTTCCAATACACCTTCGGCTCAAGCAATCATATCAAAAAAGAAGCCATGTTGAAAATAATTAAGAAGAGAACAAGTAGCGACAACAAAAAACAAGATTGAACAACAAAACAATTAAAAAGAGAATAATCATTACCACATCACAACAACAACAACATATCCAGTATAATCCCACAAGTGGGGCAGGGAAGGTAGACATATTATTTCCGATAAACCTTAAGCTTGAGCGAGCAAACATATCAAAAATAAAGTATGTAAAGTAAATACAATAGCAACAGCAAATAACACAATTGAACAACAAACATTTACTTCTTGATTGAAAAACAAACAATTAAGAAGAAATCAATCATTACCACATCACATACATATAAAACAATTCAACTTTTTATCAACTAAAATAACTCAGCAGATTCAACAAAAAAGGTGAAAAATGAAAATTTACATCAATGGGTGGTCCAGAAAACTCCTCCTCAGTAATCTTAAGCAAAGCCCTATCTGAAATTGAACAAAAAAAAAAATCTTCAAACTGATGCAGCAAAAAAAGGTAAAAAGGGAATAAAAACCTAAGGGGATTACATTGGATTGTGGAATAGGTAGCATGAGATAGAATTAGAACGCCGATGACGCCAACGAGGAAACCGGCACCCATCTTGGTCGGAGAATAGATCGGCGGCCGGCGAAGAAGATTTTTGACGGCGGAGATCAAGTAAAAGTGAGCTAAATCTGCTTTAGCTGGCTGTACTTTGAAGATTTAGCAGCGGAGATCCGTATTTCTATTCGGGTCGGGTACTTACCCGACGTTATATTTAGTCCAAAGGATTTTGAGATTCAATTTCTTTTTTTGTTTGATCCTAATTTTTTTAAATATTAAATTTTATTTAAAAAAATTATTCAAATGCACGATCAAAATTAAATTATTTGACTATTGAAATTTGAACGATATCATATAAACTAGGAGAGTAATAGTACTACATTAATATTCTTATTATTTATACCAGAGCTTAATTTGAGGGAGGATTCTGTAACTCTTAATTCTTGAAGGGATGTATATGTACTGTCTCAGACTAGAGAGAGACATCAATGCAAATTTCTTTTCGTAAAACTATATATATATATAAATTGTCTCTAGACATTTTATCTTCATTCAACTTGTCACTCTTGTTAGCCGTTTCAGGTAAGTAATTTGCTAATTTTTGCATCATTTTTTAGTTGTATTGATATAATTACTATATCAGATACTGTGTTTTTCATGAGTAGTTTTTATTTTTGTTCTTCAAAATAAATTGGGGGTAGGAAAGGGGAAACCGGGAAAAGAGAATTTAGATAGTCAATCAATTAAGCTACGAAGATTCTTGGTAATGTTTGTTTATTGTTCATAAATCATATGTAAAATTTGATATTTTTCTTGCAGTTTGTAGTTCAAAGTTGATCCATAGTGAAACAACAAAAGGATGAGTTATGTTCTGGAATTCTTCTTAGGATACTCCATACCTAGAATATCAAATTTCCACAATGGTTGTACAAAATTTCAAGATTTGCAACAAATTAGACTGCGTTTATCGTATGGGAAATGTTCTGCAGTTCAAAAATGTAAAAAGATTCGATTTTTACGACAAGGTTAGTACCAAAACTTGATGTACCAAGTGATAGAACAAAAATAGTTCAAAATCTTGTTATTAACCGGGGTCTCGATTTGGTTTGTTTTTTCCAGGTTTAAATTTGGAGCTGGCTGATCTGCATTCATTTCGAGAGGAGGTAATACTCGACTTACTATTCATGTATCTAACTTTTTATAGGTACATACCCCTAACTGCTGCATTACCTACCAAATGATGTTCTTATCAATGGCGGAGTCAGCATTTGACCATGGAGTTCAAAATATAGCGAAGTAAACACACGAAGAAGCTAAGAAAAAATAATTTTGACCATGTATTGTAATTTTCCGACAAAAATTGCGCTGCCTAGCTCAGTATTTGCTTATTAAAGAATCTCAAATTAGAACCAAATCTATTGGAAATCACGGAGTTGAGTATTAATCATGAGTAAGTGCCTCAGTATCTCCTAATAAAGCACGCTGGAACGTGGGAATTCGAGGTCTCATGAACTACTACTATAAACCAATCTTGTTTTTGTTTTGTTTGTGGTTTAGAAGTTCGGCCCGGCTTTTTTGGTGTCGTAGGGGAGGGATTGACCTTTCAATCATTATGGAGTAATGTATATAACAACTGTTGTTGGTTGAAAGTATTACTCCCAAGTCTCAAAAGGTCTTGCATCTTATCAACGAAAAATTGTCAGTAAGTGAATTGATCTCTGACCTTAGGTTGCAATTTAGATGCTTACATCTTTTTTATTACGAATGTTAAAAAGAGTTGAAGGCTCTGGATAATTTGGTTTTACTGTAAGTACCAGGATAGTTGTTGTTGTTTTCCGGTCATATTATTATGTCACTTGTAGTCAGCAGCTGCAAGGTTTTGGTTCAGTGGCTAAGGTACTGCACACACGTCACAAGAGCTGTTGAACCAAGTCGAGTATTCAAGTGGAGAAGGAAAGAGAAGTGGGCATATTTCACACGCAGTGATAAAAGAAGTCATTTTTGTATGGCATATGCTGTAGTTCTCTACAATGATTAAAACTTGACCACTTAATTTGAGCAGTGTTATCAGCCAAAAAACTAGGAAAGTACTGATGTACCAAATTGCTCCTTTCGACCACTTCATGTGGTGTGGTACACGTTTGAATGAACATGGAGATTAAGTTAGTTTGTCATGCATATTATTTTAGTTGTAGTATGTGACTAAAAGTATTTGTTTGCTGGAATTCAACGTGTTTTTAACTGGCCTGTCTATTCTTGTTTCTGTTCAATTAATTTCACATCCTAGAAAGGAAAACATGTTACTGAACATTGGACCGAAAATCCAGTCTTTTATAGTTTGTGTCATACGTGACAATATTTGTTGTTTTTTCATGTGCCATATTCAGTGTGCTGTCTGTTCTTCTTACTCAGACAGAATCCACTTTTAGGCTGAAGCTTGTGATGGGAGAGATTCCGATATCTTACCTCACGTGCAAACCCTTAGAAACTTCCCAGAGGAGGAGCTAATTGGAAAAGTTGTCATGGTCAGATTGGATTTGACCATCCTGCTAAGGGAGCACAAGAAACAGCAGTCTCCAGCAGCTCGTATAATTTCAACCATCAAGTATCTACACAAAGCTGGAGCAAAGTTAATTCTAATCAGTAACTGGAGTGTGAGAGCTGACTCGCAGCTTCTCAAATTGGAATATGTTGCAGGTTTACAAATTTCTTACTTTTCACTAAGTTTTCATGCTTCTTTTCCCCATCTGTGAACTAGTGTTATCAAAATCGAAATGCGAAAAAAAGCTTTAAGGTCCGTAGGGGTTTAAGCGCAATAAAGTGTGGGCTTTAATTAAAGGAGGCTCAAATACAGAAAAAAAAATATACAATTTTGCATGTTTAGTCCAAGACTATAAGCATGAATAACAAATATATGGACAAAGAGAAGGATTTTTTTAATGATAAAATGAAATATCAATTGTTTAGTGTCGCCTCTTCATGAAACGCTCATTTGCAAGGAATGTTTGTCTTAGAGCCTTGATGACTTTGAAGTGCACATTAAGCGAGGTGAAGCGATCACTCGCTCAACATGTTTTGAGCCTCGTTTCAGGACTTAAAAGCACCTTCGAGAACACTGCTGTGAACTTAGGCTTAGCTTCCCAAAGTATGAAAAATCTATGTAGGTACAATATTCTAGGCAATGATGAAGGGCCTTCTATGATACACTTCTTGTTCTTCTTTTTTTAACGTTCACAAAACTTGTTTTAAATGTTCAATTGATCTAGATAACGTATTCTTCAGAATTTCTATCGTCAGAGCTTGAACAAAATGTCATACCAGTGGAGTTTGGTTCTGGATTTGAGCAGTCCCTGATGGAAGACAGACATAAATCTGACATCCTTCTTCTTGAGAACCTTTCTCACTTTAAGCAGGAGCAAGCCAATTGTTCAGAGTTTGCACGACGCCTATCATCTGGCGTGGATATCTTTGTTAATGATGCATTTTTCCAATCACATAAGATTCTTGCATCAAATGTTGGTATTACCGGCTTCTGCTATGCGTCCATTGCTGGATTTCATTTTGACGAGCGAATGTCTCAACTGAAGAAGATAATTGAGATGAACAAGAGGCCCTATTTTGCAATAGTATGCATCCGAGAATCTTTTTCTAAGTATTTTTCATGTTCTTGATTAAAATGAGAACAGGGCTTTTTTGGTTCACATATTGCAAGTGATAATTTGAGATGCAATGCAGGTCGGTGGTAATCTCGCTGGGAAAGCAGCTGCCTTGCTATTTTTGGCATCTAGATGTGACGGCCTAGTGTTTGTTGGCGATGCTGCATTTCATATAATGCATGCTTTTGGATCACCTGTTCCTATGGAATTGGTGGAACAAGAATCACTAGAGGCAGCCCATGTGCTAGTTGAGGCTGCAAAGGCAAGAGGAGTACAAATCATATTACCAAAAGATTTTTGGTGCCTCAATGATTATTATCCGTCGCAGATGAAGATTTTTCCTGCTAATCATATCATGGATGGTAAAGTTAAATCTCTTAAATCTTCAACCTAGCCCCAAGGCCTGCATTGTTTCATTTGCTAGATTAAGGACTAAATGGACAAGAGATTGCTGAACAATTAAAAAATTGAAAATATATACTCCCTCTATTTTAATTAGTTTGTCTGGTTTTGACTTGACACGGAGTTTAAGAAAGTGAAGAAGAGTTTTGAGTCTCGTGTCATAAATAAAGATATGTAGAATGTACCAAATGCCCTTTAATCTCATGATCTTAAACAATGTCATGTGGAAAGTTAGAATTAAAGAGTTGCCTTTCTTTTTGAAACGGACTAGAAAGGAAAGTAAGACAAACAAATTGAAACGGATGGAGTAACAAACTTCATTTTCTGGCTATTGGACCGTCTCAGGTCTATTTGCTCCATTATATAGCCAAGGTTGGCCACCAAATGTGAAGGTCACTGTTGTTGTCACTGATTTTGGATCTAGCAACTGAAAAATTTGAAGTATTTTGAACCATGCCATTTTTCTTGCTCTCTTTGTCTTTTTCTTGGAAACGAGATCATCAATCACCTGAAAATTAGCTTACCAGAAAGAAAAAAGAAGGCTATGCAGTTCTGTTGGGTGATGTTTTCGTCCGACATTACTATCATTCATCATTGCAATTGAAATACCGTATTGTTGTACATTAATAAATGATAAATTCTGAGTCATCTCTGATAATTTTGGGTCCTTATTTAGGGAATTCCATTCGTGTGAGCTCAAGCTACTTTTGTTTCTGAAAGTTTGAGAATCTCTCTGTAGTATTTACCATTGGGATGATAGTTCTAATATATTTAAGGATTTCAAATGTTTTTCCTTAGGATGGAAACCTGTTGATGTTGGACCTAACACATTGGAGGAAATGATCTCCGTGCTTTCGAGATGCAAGGTAATCTCTGAAGTTCCTTCTGCTGAAGGTTAGAATTAAATGTGCTTGCTCAATTTTGAGGTCTCCGTTTGGTGTTCTTTGACTAGTTCGATATGAGTGCATAGGATCTGTCTTGTCATGATTGCAATGGTAGGTTAAACCTTTGATTTGCATTTGTACAATCTATTCTGTGGAAACAATATATGCTCAGAGAAGTATGCTTTCATTGTTTTTTCAGAAAATTTTGTGGATTGGAGCTGTAAAGTTCAGCTCATCACATCAAGAATCTGCTGGAGCATCCAACTTAGCTGCGATGCTTTATAATCTTAGTCAAAAGAACTGTGATCTTATTGTGGTCGGCAAACAGGCATGTGAGACAATTCTTGGGAAATCAAGCCATGTTATAGCTGATATGATTGAAAATGCTTCCATTGTCTGGGAGTTTCTGAAAGGGAGAAAGCTTCACGGGCTCTTGGCACTAGATAGAGTAAGCCTTTTCTAACTCAACATGCTGTGTTAAAGAAATTTTAAAATCCTGAAACACATTCTTAACAAGTAACAACCATCCCACTTGTCTTGGATCCAACTTCCTCAAGTTTTCTAGATAGAAAAAGGAAATCGTATTAATAGAGAAAAGGAGGAAGACACATGGATAAGGACAAATATTTCATTCAATAGAAAATGATACAAGAATTAATAAGCTCATCAATAACCCCTCCCATTCACATCTTGACTAATGTTTGCAACATTGGCCACGTGTTATGTCAACAACAACAACATACCAGTGTAATCCCACAAGTGGGTTCCGGGGAGGGTGATGTGTGCTCAGCCTTACCCCTACCTTGTGAAGATAGAGAGGTTGTTTCCGATGCCCCTACCTTATGTAATGAAGAAACTATGACTATTCTCATGTTAAGTGGAGCATACTAGCTGGGGTGGTAGAATCATATATTTTGGGAAATATTAACTTTGAGTAGAGTAGTAATGCAAAGTGTCGGAGTCTTTATTCCTGATAAAAGATTTACTGACTTGCCCCCACTACGACTTCTTTTCTGTATAACTGCATGACATACATTGCACGTTTTTTCCCCTTTTCCTGTCTTCTTAGTACTTTAATACTCAATTGAAGTGCTGCTAATCATTCACATGGAACTTGACTTTGAACGTGCCAACTAATATTTAAAGTATGCTTACCAATAGATGTGTGTTAGCTTCAGAACTAATTGAGTGTTTGGCGTTTGTGCAGGCATATCCATTTGAGTTGAATTGGGATGCTTTATATGCCAATACGACCCTACCTCTTGTTGTTGACGTAGGAAGTGGTAAATCTCTCTTTTCCCTGATTCAATCTTTCTATAAATCTATCAGATTATTTGTGTGAGAATGTGTATAGTCATTTGATTACGCAAATAACAACTTCATATTTACAATGAATCCACTAATTCCCTATTTGTGAGCAATGAATCCACTGTTTCCCCAATAATCGTGAAGTAAGCTTAAACCCCTAGTTTCTCTATTTATATATCTGCAAATCAGTCGTATAGTTTATAACAAGCAATGTTTGTGCTAGACTTTCAAGTACAAGAACAAGTATACTTCAATCTCAGGTTAGTTGGGGACTTGGGGTTGGTTATATAAATCCTCAATGTCCATTTCACTCCATGGAGGTCTACGGAGGACACGACTGAACTATCTCAAGTCACCTTTCTCATGTTATCCTCTATGCTTGCTATTTGCACTTTCTATTGGATGTGATCATTTCTGATCTTATATGACCGCACTCGTCTTAAGTCTGCATTTCCTACAACACTCATTTTGCAGATACATTGGGCCTTAGAAGCCCAATTTTTGTTCCTATGTAACATTGTTGGTTTTACAACCATTTCATAGAACTTTCATTTCACTGAAAAATATAGGGAGTATATGTTAAAACTTGCTATAGACATATAGTCCTTTCTTGGTTGATTGATTTTTGTATGGTAAAAAGAAAGTCCAACATATAGTGAGAGGGAGACAACCACCATATATAAACAAATAAAACTTTTAGTTTTATTTTTCCATTTCCTTAGCTTTAGCTAACATATTGAAGCCCACGCTGTTGTGCAGCATTTAAGGACACAATTAGTTCTTAGTTCTCACAGATGAAAGCATAAAATTACAGGCAACGGCTTATTTCTGACCAGAATGGCAAAGATGAGGAAGGATTGGAACTTTCTTGGACTGGAGAGAAATGAAAAGGTTTTAGTCTTATGCAGAATGTTTCTTCTGCTGCTTCCTGTTTTTTTTTAAAAAAATTCCTGTTCTAAGTTTAACAATTTTGACTTTACATTTTTCCAGTTGGTAAGACGTTGTCTTGATCATGTTTCTCAATCTGGCATGGCAAATGGGTACGTGTTGTCCTCCCTACGTTATTGCTATATAAGATATGCACATGATTAGAATTTTCGGAGGAGCTGTTCCAAATTGTTCCCAGTATAAGGCAACTGTTTAAGTGTATGGCAAACTGTTTTAAGTTGTCAATGTGTTCCAAATATATATAGCCCGACTGACAACATAAAACAGTTTCGTTATGCTTCTGTTTCCAACTGACTTGTGTAGTCATCTAGAGGAGCTTTCATATTCTTACTCTGGGCCAAACAAGTATATTTGTGGCAAACAAAAAGGGGAAATAAAGTACGTAACAAACAATAACGAAACATGAATGTCAGGTCCATTAATCTCCTAAAATATGTTGTTGAAGATTGTCAAAGTAGCTGCCTTAAAATCATGTGTACTAACCATTGTACTTGTATTATAGCAGCAGGTAGTCCTGTATCATCTGTGTTCTGATTTCGTGTTTTGTTCCTAGATACTTCATAGCAACAAATGCCACATCAACATTCCGATCCATTGTTTCCAGTTACCCTGGTGATCTTGTGCTTGTGTCAATTCAGGTAGGTAACATTTTGTTGCTTCTTTTGAATAGATCTAAGATACATAAAAATGCCATGGTCAAGGCTGGCCATGCAATTACTTATACGTTAATAACACGAAACAATCAAGTTTGACATATATTTAGTTGCTTTAAGATTCAAAAATCATCTTAACTTTCTTAAACATCGTGCCAAGTCAAAACCAAACAAACAAATTGAAACGGAGAGAGTAGTAAAAAATATAGATGAATAACTTTTTGATGCTTACTGATGTGTTTGGAGATACAATTGGATATGACCATCCAATTATGAAAACATGGTTATTATACTATTCTTGTGTCCTGTGATGCTACATTGAAGATGAAAAGGAATTAGTAAATTTGTTTACCACTAATACAACTTTCCTCGCAACTGCAGTGTCCAAATCCAGATTTCAATAAAACAGAACACCGATGGAGGATAGTGCAGAGATCATTAGTTGAAGCAATAGCAGACTTGGTAGCTCCTGATGGGAAGGTATGATAAATGCAGCTCTTTGGTGCTATGCGTCTCTGATATGCATTTGCGTCTCTTGTTGAATTGTTATTCTGTGTGTGATTGAATAAGCAACAAAAGTTTGACGTGATTCAAGTAGTAACATAAATGACAGATATTGTTAAGAAAGTGGACCTTAGGTTTAAATCGCAATCTCAAACATTAGCTCACAAGGTGAGGATTAATCAAGATCATATAAAAGTCAATCCATTCCCTCAATCAATGAGGAAGCACTTTAACACTCTCGGCCCCTACACGGTCAGGACTAATAGACTGTTTGACCAAGCTTTTAGGAGGTCAAAACTGCTTATTTTTAAAAAGTGAGGTGTTTGGTGAAACTTTTGGGAGAGAATAAGTGCTTCCAGGGAGTAGCAAAACTATTTTTCAAAAGCTAAAAAAATAGATTTCCTCAAAAGCGCAAATACACTCGGAAGCACTTTTGAAAAGCTTGGCCAAATACTAATTGTTGCTCTAAAGTGCTTTTAAAATTGATTATCCTAACACAACCTACTTCTCACCAAAAACACTTTTGCAAAAAAAAAAACTTCCAAGATAAAGTTGATTTTAGAAGTTTGTCAACACATATTATAAATGTCTAAAGAGTCATTTGGAAACACGACAAGAAGGATGAGTTTGGCTTTGGTACCTTGCTAACTAATTGGACCTTAGCTCTAACTCAACTCGGAAAGTTAACTCATGAAGGTGGGAATTTTGTTTAAAAAAAAAACCTTCGGGGTGGCCCAGTGGTTTGGGCTTGGGACTTCCATGTTGGAGGTCTCAAGTTCGAAACCCCTTGCCAGCGAAAGCAAGGGATTTGTTTCTAGGTCGAGCTCGTCGCACCAGGTTTGCCCAGTGCGGATTACCTCTCCTATATGATTTGCGAGCTATTGCATAGGAGCGGGGTTTTTACCCTGTGCGCACCCAAAGGGTAGCGGCAGCGGGTTTCCCTTGTCATAAAAAAAATAATTGTTAAAATATCAAGGGGGGGTGGGGGGGTGCAATCAACCAACAAAGACTCCATGAATTCACCTTTTTCTTTTCTTGTTTTGTCCTTTAATGGTTTTGTGTAAGGTGCAAACATTCTTATTCTTCCTCAGATACCCAAAAGTGGCTCAGGCTGATATGTCTTGCGTGAGACGGACAAAAATCATTTCATGAGAGAAAAGAAGAGTACTAATACAAATCTGTTATCTTAAACACAGCTATTTCTCCAATCTGATGTAAAAGAAGTTGCAGTGAGAATGAAAAAAGAATTTATGAAATATGGCAAGGGCAAGCTCACAGTAATGCATGATTTGGAAGATATCACAAGTCACCAAGATGGATGGTTGAACGAAAATCCCTTTGGCATTCGATCGGATTGGGAGCAACATGTTATAGAACGTGGCGCTCCTATGTACAGATTACTGCTATTGAAATCTTCGCCTTCTGGTTGAGATAGTTACAACAGGGTGGATTATTCAGCAAACAAATTCGCCGAGGTAAATTTCATGCTAACCTTTCAAGTTGAGTGACTTTCTGAGACAAGAACCCTTAGTTAAGTGACCATCTGAGATATTATCTCGCATTTTGGTTACCAAACAGATGGTCTCGGAGTTTGAACAGAGGGCGTGAAAAGAACAGGGGCTGAAACATAGTACCAAAACTAACCACTGCCACCAAAGTGAGAGAGTTCAGGTAGGAAAATCTATGTTGCTCGGACTCTTCAAAAATGTCAATGGGTGCGTGTCAGATTCGCCAAAAGTAGTGTATTTTTGGTGAATCCGACATGGGTGCGGCATCAAAAGTGAAGAGTCCGTGCAACTAAGAGGAAAACATAAACAATTAAGAGATTCATTTCACTATCTTTTTATATTAACATGATTGAGTTCATTTTTTATTCTTTTGTTCAAACAAAAGTCGAGTTGATTTCTCTGATGATCACTCAACTTATAGTTATTACCTCAAAAAGTCACCTTCTTTGTTTAAGAAAATTGAAACCAAGTGACTTTCTGAGGTAATAACTCAATTGATTGAGTAACCATATGAGAAATCAACCCAACAAAAATCTAAACAAAGGCTTAAAACTAATTGATGATTGCAGGCTTTGCTCAGTATATTGCAGTGATCTGAGTATAGCAGAAGATGACAATAAGATGGATGCTAATTGAGGGCTACTAATATTGTATACAAATTTGGGTGACTTCTGTAGCTTTTGCTACTTGTATAAATATTTAATTGTGAACCTTGTAACTAAAACGAGCAGGGATTCGATGACAAGCTTAGAACATGTAAACTTCAAATTTTAGTTCCGTTTCTACCTGCAATGTATTATAACAAAGAAAGAAGGATGGATTTCCATTGGAAGTGCGATCTAGTGGTGTGAATTGGATTGAGAATGATGAGGTCACAGGGTCAAATTCTTGTAGAGACAAAAATATTAGGTGGTTTCTTTACATCTATCCAAGGTTCGGTGGACATAGATACTCGATATAAGTGCTAGTGGAGATGGTAAGTACCTCGTGCAATTAATCAAGGTGTGCACCAGCTGTTCTGGACAGAATATTTACAAAACAACCAAAAGAAAAACTTAATGTTATGCTATAGACTATAGTGTGTAGATTGTAATTTAAGGTTGTTTCTTTTTGCAATTTCTATTTGCCTTAACTAATTTAAGAATCATATTAATTAGGAGTATTTCTTTTTAATGGGATTATAAAGTAGGCAAAATTAGTATTACTAAATGGAGAATCATAAGCATTATTTTATTTTATTTTTGACTAGGCAACAAGTTTGTATATAAATCTTCAACACTAAAGTTGGGATTTCAAGAATTTACATCACAGAGCTACACATAACTGAGTAGTCTCAGCAACCCAAAAAAGAAAACCTATCTCTAGGTTTTATATCATCTTACAAGGATCCTAAGATATCTACAATTGCTACAAATCATCTATACACTCTGAACTACACAAATAGCAAAAAGTGATAATGCAGTTCATTTTAATCATATGCAAAGGACTATTGATACTTTTGAAACATCTTGAATTTCTCTGATTCCAAATGGTCCACAATATGACAATTCTCCATCTGTTTTTTGTCTGTGCTACCGCTCTCCTCATTGTTCCAGCTGATTTTTAGGCATAGTCCACCTTATGCCTCTGAAATTAGTAAACAAATCTCGTAGTTGGCAAACCACTTTACAATGTAAGAACAGATGGTTGATTGTCTATGCCTTTTGCTCACAAAAAAAGCATCTTGGACACATTTGTATGTCCCACTTCATGAGATTTTCTTGAGTTAGAGCATTCTTTTTCACTACCAGCTAAGTGAAGACTACCACTTTGTAGGGAATTTTCACTTTCCATATAAGCTTCCAAGGTAAGAAACTGATTTGAGATCTCATCTGATTCAAACTCTTATAAGCAGAGCTAACTATGAAAAACCTTTGTTATGGCATTTCCATATGAGAGTATCACTATTAAGGGCGGACCCACGTGGTCTCCAGGGGTTCACCCGAACCCTCTTGGCAAAAAATAACACTGTATATATAAGGTAAATTTTCTGAATTTATGTAGATATAATAATTTTGAACCCTTTTATGAATAAGAAGTAAGTTGTAGTGTAGTGGCAAATCTCATTTTAGATTGACCCTTACGTCCAAGGTTCGAATACCTTCTCTTCATTTAGTTTCAGGACCAATCTTTCAAGTTTTTTTTTAAAAAAAGAGTAGATTTAAACCCAAAAAAATCCAAACGTGCTAAAAGTTCTCTGTTAACAAAACTAACGTTTTGTACTTATAAACTATATACTAGTACTTCCTTGGAATTGTATTTTGTTGGCTTATTCACACATTTATATTTATATTTTTTGATCCCCCTGAATGAAAATTCTGAATCCGCCACTGGTTTCCATTACCCTTGGAATCCATACTTCTTGTAGAGTAGACTTCTGTTGTTGATTTAGTAGATAAATATCTAGAAAAAGTTGTTTGAGACTGTCACTTCCTAACGAATCATCTTTCTAGAACATGATCTTCCTTCCACCATTTACATTGAAGCTTGTTCTTTCATAGAAAACATGGCCCAAGTTTGTAAAGGGAATTTTTTATATATATTTAGAACAAGAGAAATTTTTTTAATGTAATTAATAATGAATTTGATGATTTTATTTTAGCTTAAATTTAGATAAAATTTTAAATTAAATTATTAACATCTTCATATTAGTAAATAAAATTTTATATAACACCATCCAACATATTCTATTGCAAACAAATGGCCAACATTTTATTAACTTGAATCAATCCTTACCAATATAAATATATATTAGCAATAATATTACCAGTTAGTTATGGTCTCCTAGTTTGAACAATGAGTGTGCTAAAAACAATAAGAGTTGCAAAAAGTATCAATATTATACATTACTAACAAAGTGAGAATTTAGGTAGAAAAATAGAGAATTGTGGGAGATTCATTTCACTATTTTTCTCCATTAATGGATATATTTGTATTTTTCTTTCTTTCTGTTAAAACAAAAGTCTTAAAAGTAATAGCCTTAAACTAATGTACAATATAGACTGTCTTAAGGGATCAACACTTAAAGATGGTGTATTATGGTCTTTAATTGAGAACATCAACTAATTTGTATAGAATGCAATATCTGTAGTATCTGCAATACTGTATATAGATGCAATTGAAGTGAAAAAACTTCTTTCAGTAAATTATTGAAGGAATTTTGTTTTAGTAAATTTAGATGATGTCTTAGGTATGTAAGTTATTTCGTTTGACTAATCTAAAAGATTGTCTTAATTTATATAGTAGAAAAATGTTTACTAAACACATGAAACAAAATAAATATAAATAGGGAATAAACATTTCTAAGTATCTCAATGATTGCGGTGAGTTTTTATAAGAGAGTAAATCATCACAAAAAATAGTGAATTTATATGTTTGGATACTTTATATTTACAATTTGCTGATGCATAAATCCTGACATTCAAATGGAGCAAACTTTTTTGAATTGAAGTCAAAATTGCTTGAAAGTTGGGGATGTCAATGGGGTGTGGCAGGGCCGATGCGGGGTGAAGCGGATTTAAGGTTATGCTGATGGATTTAAGGTTGTGTGGGCGGGTTGAAGTGGAATTTTAAAAATTAATGTGGAGCGGGATATATGTGATTTTATGCGGATTTAAACTTAATTTTAATTTTTTACATGTTATAAAAGTGATAGAGCATTATTTATTAAGATAATTTCTTTAAAGCTACTAAAATATTCAAGATAGTAAATGAAAATAGTTTAATTTCTTACATGTTTCCCATTGACCTCCAAAAAATAAAATTTTAACTCACTATCCTATTAAATTAATACAACTTAATGAAAAAATAAATTTTATTTTTACTATCAAGCTTAACTAGAAAAAGAAAATATTAAAACAATTATACAGGGAGGGTTCATGCGGAGCAGGGTGGGTTGAAAATGAAAAAAAAAATTGTTATGCATGGCAAGCGGATTTAAAATTTTACAGGTTAAGCTTCAATCCGCTCCACGCCACCCCACCATTGCCATCCCGATTGAAAGTACAATTTTTTTTTTCATATGACATCAAAGTTTAAAATTCAATAATGAATTGCAATTCTTGAAAGATACAAAAATTATAATATAAACAAACATATTAGTCAAAGATTTAAATTTTTAACTTATTTACGCCATCAATATATTTTTAACTTGTTTTAACAGAGGTGATAGAAGCAACAAAAGGAATTTATTTCACAACATACAAATGTCGAAAACTAATCAGGATCTCATCAAGGCTGTTGGAACTGAGAAATTGTTAAAACCACACAAAGCAAAATTGATGACATTCCTTTTGAGCCGAGGGTCGGAAACAACCTCTTTACCCCCCACACACAAAGGTAAGGGGTAAGGTCCCACCCTCTCGAAACCCCACTTGTGGAATTACAGGGGGGGGGGATCTCTCACCAATATAAATGATATTACTCCTATAAATATGGCAGTGAAACACATTTAGTCTTGCACGGCATACAAGTGGGGTGCCAGCTCAACGAGCCACAAGTAATCGATTCTAGAGACATTACGGACATAACTATGGTTAGTATGAACCAGTTCATTGAAAACTACACACTCTGGCTTGGCTCGGAACAGGACAGAAGACGGGTGTATTTGCACAATCAAACCACTTAACGTCACCCTGCCAGTAGATAGTTAAAATGAACGTCAGATACGGGAACGAATAGATGATATGTCATAGAAATCCAAACAGATAACACTAATTGATGCTGGACTAATAAAACCACTAATCTTAACCTGTATGCACCATCAGGCTGCTTCATAGCTGCTTTAAGAAAGAACGAGGCAGCAAGGCATCTGCGGAGGAGAAGCGTATCATCTTCACAAGAAGTGACGCGAAGACCCATTTGTTCAACATTCCTCACAATTTGACTGCAACATAGGTAGAAAGCTTAAGATTTTTCACTCACTCAAGGACCCGGACAAATGAGAAGAAGCGGCAAATACATCATATAACAGTGAATTATGACAAGCATGAGCATAAGAATGTAACACATAAAAAAAGAAGAGTTAATGGTCAAAAACTGAACAGTAGGAAAAGGGAACAACTGTGTGTTTTGATTAAATAGTTGGTGATAGTTCAGTAGTAAAAGTGAACACCTGATAGTTCAGGTAAGGAAACTCACAAAAACGTGAATGTGTGTGTTCTATCATTTTCTGTAAAGAGAACTGTGGAAATAATCATAAAGCAGAACAGATCTTCAATAATTTTTCCTTCAAGTTGAAGTACATAATGCCTACCTGTGGATATCACGAGCATGTTTTAGAGAGCGACTGTTAATATAATTATCCTTGCACCATTTTCTAAGATTCTTTTCAGCTTTTTCTTCACTGTGTACCATCTTGTTCTTTTGAAAGAACTCATCAGCAGCGCGGTATACATTAAGCAATGTCAGATGATCCCCCTCTGGACTTGCAAAACTTTTCAAAGCGTTTCGTGACTGGCAAAAACAGGTAAAATTGTGCAGTGTTTTCTAATTATAGTAGATGCCAAAATTAGTACAACACATCAACAAAGTCAAGGTGACTGCTAAGTTGAAAGATAACACAGGAAAAAAGAAAAGCCAATAACACAGGACGACAACAGTTGCTAAAACTGCATGCAAAATTCTTCTACAGTCCATTCACCATTTCACGGTACCCAATTAACTTGAACTTAACAGACAGATTTTGAAATTTAAAGAAAAACGAAACGTGAACCGTTAAAATGACATGAATAATTTTTTATCTACTCCAATGGTTAGATATTCAAAATATTGAAGGTAAATTTTGTAGATTCATTGCCGAAATCAACTTTATAAGAGTTAAACCTTCAAAGGGAAATGTCTCGCACGAACTCAAAAAAGGGTCGAGCTTTAAGCTCTACACCCTATTTATCAACTAGACAGACTTATTGAAAGCCTTTAACAGACAAAATCTATATTTGAGAATGAAAAAAAGGAGAGACTGGTAGAGCTCCTCTTTGTCAGCGGCATTCTCCCTTCTATCTATCAACCATTTCATTATGGAACTTGCTCCCCGAGCTGCGGAACTAATGTTGGAGCATGAAACTGATCTATATCTCTTTAAATAAGTAATGCACCTCCTAATCTCATACCAGACAATATTATAATGCATGACTTTCAAGGGCCAGGAAACTGGCGGGCATAGAAGATCTAACCAAGACAGCTTACTTATCACCAGACAAACTGCAAAGCTTTTAAATCCAGGTCCGTCTAGTGGTTCGCCAAAGATCTCCTAACTTTCTCCATAATGATTATCTGTAAGCCTTTTCATCATGGTGGGATGGACGATAGTAGGATATTGTGGAATATTAGTCTTAGAAGCTTTCTCATGATCGGTAGATAGAGAGCTGGAGGAATTTATTACCTAATTTATCATGACAATATTGACTAAGGAAGCAGGGTAATTGCTTGCGGAGGGACAACAATACAAAAGTTTGTTATACTACATAAGACTGCTTAAGAGGGAGAACAAGGCAATTCTCACCAGAGCAACGCGGCTAAAGTTAGCTTCCAGCAAAAGAATCTTTTTTTTAATAAGGATGACAAAGGCAGATGGCGTCCAGTAAAAATGGAAGGTTCAGCATACGATGCTATCTCCACAGCTGGATGCATCAGATAAAACAATTTGACACTCGTTGGACTTGTAGAAAGAAAGAAATTTGCTACAATCCTATGAACATGTTCTTTAACTATATCTTGAGCACACAAGATATTCCAGCGATGATTGGATGACCTTTGTAGATAGGAACTCCTTGAGCTGTTGTTTTAATGTAGACCTCTTGCACAGAAGTTCGCAAAAAAAATTATACTTGCCTACTAACAAGCAAATCTTTTTCATCAAATAGAAATTTTAAGGAAACAACACAGACAGAAAGGAAAAAATGGGGGGGGGGGGGGTAACAACTAGCAGCGCAAAGGACTACCTCTTCCAACTTTTCACGTGGTGCATAGAAAATAGATTCCACTGAAAGCATTGCAACACAGATCAACATTTCTTTCAAGCAGCCAAATTGGCTAGCAACAATGAGAGCCTTAGAATAGACTGGATCAAGGGGTAGCCTGGCCATTTGACGTCCAACATCCGAAAGTTTATTATCTTCTGTTACAGCACCCAACAAGTAAAGAGACCACAATGAGTTGACTACAGCAGTCCTGTTAAAGAGAATCGAGGAAGGAATTATAGTCAAGGATGAAAACAATAATTGCACGACAATATCCAAATTCTGAAAATGACTGCATCATCAGTAATGTGATAACGCATGTAGGAGGTGCAACGTTCTGCTCCATAAAGTAAAGGGCAGCACAAACGTTAAGCTGCTGTTGAGTATATTACTAGTTTTTTCTCTTCTTATGAACAGTTGGATCACTTAGTGGAGGGGTATTTCATAAGATAGCTCTACAAGAAGAAGCAAGGATTTGCCAACAAATAAGTAGATTTCATAGGTCTGATGATGATTCAGTTTCACAAGGAAAATGCAGGTTTCCAGTTATACAGATTAAGTAAATATAGGATAGATGCTCTCCCTTGTGCTTCATTAATTTAACAAAACATGAAATGGATTTTATACATAAAATATGGCAAAATTAAGTAAAACATGTTCAGTGAAATGATACAGTACCACCATGCTAGAGATAGATGCCAATTAATGGTCAAACACGTGCGACACAAACTTGAGTCATGCAAATAGGACAAAATATTGGGGGATTAAGAATTCAAAGACAAGGCATCATATATGCTGATAGCGAAATATATTTGCAAAATGCACTGAAAGACTTGTCTCTCTCATTTGGGTAATCACCTGTCTGGTTTTTCAATGAAGTCAAAGTTGATGACATCATCAATGCCTAGAGCCTTGAGCTGCAATACAGCATTCGAGAGGTCACATCTCTTAATCTCAGGTAATGTAGAATCTGTAAGTTTCTCAAAGAAACTTTCTTGATACAAACGATAGCATTTCCCAGGTCCATCACGTCCTGCACGTCCACTATAAAAATTCAAGAAATTAGCCCTTGATCTGATATTTAACAGATAATATAACCAAAATAGAGTAAATGTCCGTTATCCATTTCCCTCCTGTATATATAAATCCTACTGCATTGGTTCAACTTCTCAATCACCATCCTCCCATGGATTTTACTTCAGAGGCCGCGCCCAGGACTTTTTAGGTTTAACCTTGTCTCTTTTTTTATTGCACGCAACTAAACTATCCTACCAGGTACCTCCTACTTCCCACCCATACAAGTACCGGATAACTCTGCCCGCCAAATATTAGGTAGATGGAATGAATACACTACTCTTATTTATTGCAATTTTCAAATTTTAATTCTATCTGTTACGAGAA
>JAJOOS010017720.1:0-18687 GCA_029582725.1 Solanum chiquidenum | reverse complement strand
GAACCAGGGAAGATAATATTTTCTGCTGACTGGTATATTGAGAAGTCGTTTACCTCTCCCTTTTTGGTGCCGATGTATTCTTAGAGATTTGTTCCATTTTGGTGTTCAATTCTTTGTCTATCCTTACATTTTTAGATGTTATGGAGCATATTTGTTGTCCCATTTTGTGGTCTGCTTCTGTATGCAAAACACCTTGTGCTACGAGGACTTTATCTAGAATTGTTGAGCTTTGATGGCTAGCACTTCAGGATAAGTGCTGAAACAGTGGATGGTATCCAGATTATCCTGTTATATTTCTCTTACTTGTTTCTCTTTTTTTATTTTGGGTGTAAAAGGAGTATATTAGAGTATGGATCAGTATATGGAATTTTTGTGTTCACCATGAAATATGTAAACTAGGAATGTTGTAAGGGGCTGTCTGTTTAGGAATTACTTTTCAGTACCTTCTTGATTTTACTAATAAACTTCTATGTTATAAATAGAATTTTTTTACTTGTTATTCTTTCAACTGGAAAGGCCAGCAACTAGATGTCTAGATCTAATCTAAACTGTATTGATCTTTTACGAGCAACTCATGGCACTGTGATTTGTGTTGGCTGGTGGATCTTTTGCGTAGTATCTTTGTCCATTTAGTTCAATGTTCACATACATTTGCGATCAAGTTTTTTTTTTCCCTTCCTTTTCTTGTGTTTCTTGTGTGCGTAGTAATTCCTGGTATACTGCTATTTTCAGGCACCTGGTGCTTCTGAGGCATCTATTAGGAATCTTCCTCCATCTGCAATTGGTGATTCTAGTAACTTTGATGCAATGGGACTATTGGAGCGAAGTAAAGGTAAGCTTATAGAAGCATTTGTTGAGCAGGTTCGTGATGGAAGTACGCTGCGAGTGTACTTGCTTCCAGACTTCCAGTTCATCCAAGTGTTCGTTGCTGGAATACAGGTCAATGCAATACAAGTTAAATTTTTTTTATGACCAGATTTTGTTACTTTTCCAGTTTGTTTTACCGTTTTGTTTCAATGAACAGGCACCAACGATGGGAAGAAGAGCAACATCAGAAACTGTTATTAATGCTAGTGTTACCTCTGATGAACCAAATGGAGAATCAACTACTGAAAATCGTGCAGCTCCGACATCAGCGCAGAGGTTGGCATCCTCAGCTGCATCTGTAACAGAAGTTGCACCTGATCCTTATGGCAGAGAAGCAAAGCATTTTACCGAAACTCGTGTCTTAAATAGAGATGTGAGATTCTATTTGTTAGCTCTTAATGATTTGTGTTTCCTGTTTACCATTTTTCTAATGCAGTTTAACATACAGGTTCGAATTGTCCTGGAGGGTGTTGACAAGTATAGCAATCTAATTGGCTCAGTGTACTACCCTGATGGAGAATCGGCAAAGGACCTGGGATTGGAGCTTATTGAAAATGTATGTGATAAGACATATTACTGCTGATACTTTAGAACATGTGTCTAATAAGAAACTGAAGTTGTTATAAGGTCACTGTAATTGGTACACAGGGATACTTTTATGTCTTTTTATGATAGGTTTCTCCCAGAAATTGGAAACTGTCTTAACCATAGATGGGCCTTTGTTGTTTATTTTCTCTTGTAAAGATTAGTTATTTATGGATTAGGATCCTCTTTCACATAACTTTATTAGCTTTCTGTTGCTGTAACTTTCTCTACTTAGTTTTTCTTTATGAAATTGAGGTTGTAGCATAAAAGAAATGTTCATTTCGCTCATCTCTAATTTTTCTATTAGTTAACTTACTTGACAGGGATCCACTAGTTACTCCTAATTCTAGAAAAGTAAATGTTTAACATTTTTTTAGTTTCAGAACGTTTAAGGTCTATCTAATCTGAACTTTATTCCCTCCCCCCTTCCTTGGCATAGGGTTATGCTAAATATGTTGATTGGAGTGCCAACATGCTGGAAGTTGAAGCCAAGAAGAAGCTGAAAAGTGTTGAGCTTGAGGCCAAAAAGACTCGCTTAAGAATCTGGACAAACTATGTAGCTCCAGCAACAAATTCCAAGGCTATTCATGACCAAAATTTCACGGGAAAGGTGGCTATGGGTCAAAGCTTTTTTAAAGAAGTTCTTAATCTCTGCATCTCTCTCTCTTCAATGTTTTGTGCTTGGCTTTTGTAGGTGGTTGAGGTTGTCAGCGGAGATTGTCTTGTTATAGCTGATGATTCTCTGCCATTTGGAGATCCATCCGCAGAACGAAGAGTCAATCTTTCAAGTATTAGGTCTCCTAAAATTGGAAATCCTCGTAGAGATGAGAAACCTGCTCCCTATGCTCGGGAAGCAAAGGAGTTTTTGAGAAATCGCCTTATCGGAAAACAGGTATTGCTATCTTTTCTGATATCTCCTCTCCTGGTTTTAGAGTTACAGAATCAGAAAGGAATGATTTACTAACCTTACATCCTTGCAGGTGCATGTTTCCATGGAGTACTCACGGAAGGTTGGCATGGCAGATGGACCTGCTGCTCCCACCAGTGGTGCAGATTCAAGGGTGATGGATTTTGGAACTGTATTCCTGGCATCCAAGGATGGGGATGATGCATCACCTGCTCCATCTGCTGCAGGCAACCAGTTGGCTGGAGTCAATGTTGCTGAGCTTTTGATTGCCCGCGGTTTTGCAACTGTTGTTAGACATCGTGATTTTGAAGAACGTTCAAACTATTATGATGCCCTTCTCTCCGCAGAATCACGTGCTACTTCTGGGAAAAAGGGTATTCATTCTCCTAAAGAAGCTCCGGTGATGCATGTAACAGACCTGCTAACGGTTAGTATCCTTGCCACTGGCTCTCTTTTTATGTGGTGCTAAGGAATAACTAATTATTTCTGTTTAACTTTCAGGCAGCGTCAAAGAAAGCTAGAGACTTTTTGCCTTTCTTGCAGCGTAACAGGAGGATGTCTGCTGTAGTAGAATATGTCCTCAGTGGTCATAGATTCAAACTGTTCATTCCCAAGGAGACTTGCAGCATTGCTTTCTCTATTTCTGGAGTGAGATGCCCAGGTCGTGATGAGCCGTACTCTGAGGAAGCCATTGCCTTGATGAGGCGGAAGATAATGCAGAGGGATGTCGAGGTAATATTTTTTCTTTCTTAATTTTGTTTTGTGCTACACATGAATCTCTCTTATATCTTTCTTTTTGCCTTCTACATAGATCGAGGTAGAAACAGTTGACAGAACAGGGACTTTCATTGGAACATTATGGGAATCAAGATCCAATGTGGCGGTGACCCTACTGGAAGCTGGTTTAGCAAAGCTTCAAACTTCTTTTGGAACTGATAGAATCGCCGAAGTTCACCTCCTCATGCAAGCTGAACAGGCCGCCAAAAGGCAGAAATTGAAGGCAAGAGCAAGATCTGTTATACTTATTAGTAATGAATTTGTTCTTTATTATTTATTAACAAGGTGCCTCGATATAGATATGGGAGAATTATGTCGAGGGAGAGGAAGTTGTCAGTAGTGGATCAGCTGAAAGACGCCAAAAAGAAGAGGTGAAGGTAATGTAATTAGATCTAGTGCTTCTCAGTTAACTATTGTTTGTCATAATTTACCATCTGGGTGCATTGTGAATACTATTTCGTGTTATGATTTTCTGACTTCTATACTTTTACATGATTATGTTCTCAGGTCACAGTCACTGAAATTCTGGGTGGGGGTAAATTTTACGTTCAGTTGGTTTCCGACCAGAAAGTAGCCGCCATTCAGAAGCAACTTGCTTCTCTAAATCTTCAGGAGGCTCCTGTCATTGGTGCATTTAATCCAAAGAAGGGTGATATGGTTCTTGCTCAATTCAGTGCTGATAATTCATGGAACCGAGCAATGGTATGTGATCCAATAATTCTATTGCTCTTACTTTATTTTATTTACGTAGTTCCATAAGCCTTTAAACAGTTGAAGATATGACTTGAATTACTGAGTACCCTAACTTTGTGTATTCTATAATATGAATGTAAATTACTAGTTTGGATAGTTGTATGAAGTCAAACAGTTAAATCTTCTAAACTACAATTTGGTATATTTCACTTGAAACATTACAGTTGCTACTTTTTATGTATCAAAGGAAGTTGGAATGTGTGCTTTCCCATTCCAATCAAATAAACTTATGGCTTGAATTTAACTACTTTTTTTTGTCATCACATAAATTGTATAAGTTAATCTAGTGTTTACTTTGGCAATTACACATATATATTATTAGTAAATCCTTGCTCATGTGATGTCCCTAGCTCTTTAAAAATACCTTACTTGGTCTTGCTGCTGCTTTTGTCTAATGAATTGAACTTTTTTTACCATCTAGTTGTGTCCCATAAGCCCTTATTCTTTAGTTAATCCAATGCAGTTCTTTGTTGGGTCATTATTCTAGATTACTGAAGCTTCATGTCTTCTGAAGGATATAGGTGATTTTATTATGTTATTTCTTTGTCATATCATATTATTTTTCTGATTTTTCACTTTTAAATATGTTTAAGATTGTCAATGCCCCTCGTGGTGCTGTGGAATCTTCCAAAGACAAGTTTGAAGTTTTCTATGTTGATTATGGAAACCAAGAAGTTGTTTCATACGGTCAGTTGCGGCCTCTTGAAGCATCTGTGTCCTCCAGTCCTGGTCTTGCTCAGCTCTGCAGTCTTGCTCATGTTAAAGTTCCTGGGCTAGAAGATGATTATGGTCAGGAGGCAGCATACCGGCTAAGTGAGCTTCTTCTAAGTGGGCCAAAGGAATTTAGAGCTGTTATTGACGAGAAAGACGCTTCAGGTGGAAAAGTTAAAGGTCAAGGAACAGGGACAGTCTTTCTGGTGACTTTGGTTGATCCTGAAAGTGATATCAGCATAAATGCTACCTTGCTTAAGGTTCGAAATTAATAGCCACTTTTATTTTAATTACGATTCAACGTTATTTTACTCATTTCTATTGCTTTTGGATTCTGCTGAGTTTTTCAATTGCCACTAGATCCCTGTTCAGTACCCCCTACAATATCATAGAATATCATAGTAAAGCAGTGCATTGTATTTGGCTGTTCAAATTCCATTTAGTTAGACTATCTTTTATCTGGTAGAGTTGGGTTTGAAATTCCTAGTGCTGCCATTTTCCAAGGTCCCTTTAAGCATTATGTTTTTCTTTTCTGCTGGTGGTGTTCTAACAAGGGACCTATAAAATTTTCAGGAAGGACTTGCTAGGATGGAGAAAAGGAAGAGGTGGGAGCCCAAGGACAAACAACAGGCTCTGGATGAATTGGAGAAGTATCAAACAGAAGCACGAGAAAAGAGGTTCGCAATGTGGGAGTATGGAGATGTCGAGTCAGATGAGGAGGATATCCCTGCTAGGAAACCTGCTGGGAAACGGTGAATGCTGCAACAGAGTTAAACTGGTGGCAATTGACAAAGTTTGGATGGGGCTTTATCAGCCTAAAAATCAGACAATTGCTGTCTAGAGAAATAGAGAGGTGAAAGTTTGAGTTAGCTTTATGTGTTGTTCACATGTAACTTTAGGAGAGAGAGAGACTTCAGGAGGTGAGAGAAATTTTGTTCTCTTTCTTTTTTTCCTCTTTTTTTCTTATTTTTTTTAAATTTATATGACTGAATAAACCGGCCTCCTTTGTGGTTCTTAATATTTATCGTGATCGTTTTACTATCTCATTGTTTTTTTATGAGTAAGAGGAAACATAAACAAATGTTTTCGTCACTTTATTGAATGTTATACCGGTAAATCCCAAGTTAGATTTTACTATAAAAAGAGATGGAGATGACACCTATTCCTCTATAATCCAACACTTCCTGTGTTCTCCCATTCCAGTCCAGACTTTCACCTCTTTACCATTTCTCTTCCCCCTTTTCTGTCACCCATCGATCTTCTTTTGCAGCTCTTTCTACTCCATAACTATTCAGAAAATTAGGAAACATGAAATGAGATTGCTTTAGAAGCAAATTAGATTAAGAAAATTCAAATACCATTAGGATATATACATATACAGAGATCAAAAACCATTTAAAATTGTTGTCACGACCAAATGCAATCGTGAGTTATGGAAT
This sequence comes from Solanum chiquidenum, assembly GCA_029582725.1. Taxonomy (NCBI): domain Eukaryota; kingdom Viridiplantae; phylum Streptophyta; class Magnoliopsida; order Solanales; family Solanaceae; genus Solanum; species Solanum chiquidenum. Next base: position 12,648 of record JAJOOS010017720.1, on the reverse strand, counting down.
GATCGAAAGATGGAAGAGGGCGGAGTCTTATGTGGAAATATTATTCAATGACACTGCCTTATGAGCATAAGATCCGTGTAAGATTAGTTTTTAAAAAATAAATAGACGAAGGTTTTCAAAAAGAAATCGACAATTCACTACACGTATTTATTGATGGAGAACTTTCGCATATAGCCACTCAAAAATAGCTTATTACGCTCCATAGTTATAGTTTGCTAATTACGATTCGTAGTTAGACCAATTGTAGATGTGTATTGGTCGAATTATATATGTATATTTGTCAAATAATTGTATATGTTGAGAGAGGCGAGCGAGATTGGGAGAGAGAGGAGAGAGGCGAGTGAGAAATGTCAGAGAGTGGAGAGAGGCTAATTGTATTTGTATATATGTCACGTGTATAATTTGTATTTGTATATGTATAAAAAAGGACAAGTGACGTAATTAAAGCTAAAATTAAGCTGCAAACCGTAATTAATTTAAACTATAGCTATATAAGCTAATTAACTAGTATATGTTTGATTTTCCGCGTAATTTCCCCTTTATGGTACCAAGCTTCAACACAAGTGGGCCAAATTATTTGGAGAATCATTTTGGGTTTCTTACTACATGTGACAATTTTTTCTCAACAAATGGCCACACGTATATCTAATGTGTCATATTGTATAAATAGTATATAACCGTATATGTATGTAATATATAATCATATATACAATTATATATATTGTTTGTATATGTATAACTGTGTATTAGAGATGTATATACATTCATATATGCTGTCTATGCAATATTTTTCATATACATGCATATTTTTTTCAATCTCGATCAACTCAAATATCCTTTAAAAAGTCTCAAATTTTAGATGAGTTCCTTTTAATGTTTGAGTCTTGATATATTATTCATGAAATGATTTTCATTTGCGGCATGTCGAATTTTAGAATCGAGCCTTGTAGAAGTTTTAATGGCTAATGGAGTTTTTCAATCCCGACTAACTCGAAATCTCCTCTAAACAGTCTCAAATTTTAAAGATAAGCTCATCTCAATGTTTCAAGTGTTTTGATATTATTATTCACTCGAAATAATTTATGTCTACGACATATCAAATTTTAAAATCGACTTTTTAAAGAAGGTTTAATGGCTAAAAGAAGCGAAGAAGCAAAAGAACGAAGAAGCAAAAAGACTAAAGAAAGAAGAGAAGTAGAAGATTAGTGCAACTAATTACTTAAGGGAAAATTGTATAAAATAACAAACTATTAATTCAAATTAAATGTTATAAACAAAGTTTCATTTAATTCTAATCCGTAGCAAACTGTTTTGCCAGTCGCCTCTCTCCCAACGAATATCTCTCGCCTCCCGAATCTCACTTTATACAAACATAAATGTATAAATTGTGTTTCTGTTTGTATAAAACGAGAGAAATTTTTATATACTAATACAAATACATATATTTTTGACTTATACACTTAGAATTATACAAAAATATACAAATACAGATCTTCCCCTGCCCAGTTTTCTTTTGTCTTTCTCTCTTTCTCGCTTTATACAAACACATATTATACAATTGATTCGTATATGTATACCGAAATATACATATTAATAACCATATTCGTATATGTATACTAAAATATACATATTAATAGCCATTCGTATATGTATAGCGAAATATACATATTAATAGCCATTCGTATATGTAAAGCAAAATATACATATTAATAGTCATTCGTGTATGTATAGTGAATTATACAAATCACAAGCTCCATAGCAAACATAAAATTTGCTATGGAGCACAATTATGCAAACTATAGCTATAATATACAAATAGAGTTAATATCTTAAAAGGTTACTGAACTATGAGAAATTATCTTGTAAAGTCACTAAACTTTATTTTGTATCACTAAAATCACTCAACTTAACACATTTGTCTTCTAAAATCACTCAACTACAATTTATCATTAAAACAAATTTGACATGGCAAATTAAATTATTTTTTATGCCATGTCATTGTTACGTAATCATGGATCCCATAAATAAACAAAATTATAAAATTTATTCATTTTTATGTCTTCCCCTCTTAAATCTGTTTTTGCAATAAAATTCGTAACATTTTTTTTGGGACTATTACCGACAATCAAATTTTTTTCTTATCAACAACATTTAAAAAAATTCTAATCAACATTGGAAATAAATATTAAACTCAATGGCACTGACTATATTGCCTCCCGTGTCCACCATGTACATCAATTCCAATTTAAATAAGCAAAACACAAGTAACATTAGAGCATTTCTAAAAATATATTACATACTAGGCTGTTATGAGCACCATTGTTAGCAAAAAAAAGAAGAGAAGACAACAATATATTGTGTCGTAATAGGTGTTTCACATAACCACAAAAAATTACAAAAATAATTTCTATACTTTGCTATGATTTCCAATCTTTTTCTTCTTCTGAACTTCAACAATATACTCCTTCATGACTTTTCTCTTAAAGAATCAGCCTCTCTTAGAAGTATGAACTAACCTTCTCTGAATATGGGAAAAAAAAATTAGAATACAAAAAGCCCTAAACTCATTTCGAGAATCTACAATAAAAGGATAATATAGTTAAAAATTTATATTTTTTACCTCGTTTTGAAGTGGGATTGGTTAGCAAGCGCGTAGTAGTCCCTTTCGTCGGTATTAGAAACTTGTGGGTGCGGGGGACCATTCTTTTACAGATTTCATCACATTATTCCTCGAACAAGTGAAGGAATCCATTGCTTATGAAAATTTCAGCATCAATAACCTTAAAATAGACTTTACAACGCCTCTTTGTGGATGATAATTTTAGGAGAAATAGAGAAAGATGTAGAAGAAGGAAGCGGGAGATTTGGCAAAAGAAATAGGGTTTTAGGAGTTTTAGAAGAAGACAACTTGTGGGTGGGTGGGTATATTATTAATAAAAATATTTTATGATTTTATTTATTTGTGGGGCCATGATTACATGGCATAAAATATATTTTATTTTGCCATGTCAGATTTATTTTGGTGACAAATATTGTTTATCTGATTTTTGTAGATAAAAGTGTTAAGTTGAGTGATTTTAGTGATACAAAATAAAGTTTAGTGAATTTACAAAATAATTTCTCATAGTTTAGTGACCTTTTAAGATATTAACTCTATACAAATATGATTTTTATGTTTGCTATATGTGAAAGTTGCTCATTACTAAATGCACTTGGGCTGAAAATAAAATGTGCCGAATAACCATTCAGTAGTCAAAGTTATTTTTGACAAGAGATTTTGACCCGATGAATATTTTGTCTAATTCTTCCAATAGTTTTTTCTTAACTTCCGTTTAGTACTTTCTTTGTCTCAATTTATATGCGTTTGATTTGACGCGAAGTTAAAGAATTTTTTTTGAGACTTACGATCTAAAATGAGTCATCAATATTTATGTGACTAGAAATTATTCTATTAAGGATAAAATGAACATTTAAAAATTAGTAAATTTTTTTTTTTTTTAGACTAATTAAAAAAGGAAAGTATATCGAGGGAGTAATAAAACTTTTTCAGAACTTCAACGATTAAAGCAAGTCTGCACAAATCAACACTAAAAACAATTGGAGTTGGGATTTAAAGTAATACTTTAATTATTTTTTCTTTTAAAAAACCCCACGGTGCTGACTTGGCAACAGCAACATTTCTCTAGTGACGTGGTAGGATTTTATTGGTAGATTATTGCATGTGGCCCTCCGTCGTCGTCACAAAAATAGGAAAATCCGCCTGTCTTAATCAGGTCCAAGTACAGTCATTTTCTTTTAATCAAATCAGAACCTTCTTTTACTAGATTTTAAACGACCACTGGCACTTTAAGTAATTTTACCCAAAAAGGAGGTGAATCTTCTTTTCACTTCCCCTCTTCTATATCGGGCTCACATATAAATTGGCACTCTATTCTACAGTTACGGATTTTCATCTAAAAAATTCTCCTCATTCGATCCGCCGCCCGCCACCGAACACAGCGTCTGCATTCTCGTTCCTGGCCGGATTCCGTTTACCGTTGTTCTGAAGCAATCCAATTCACATTATTTGGTAGCTGATTTGCTTTTAGATCCGTACGTTACTCTGCTTTCTCTCTTTTCATCCGTCTACGATCGATCCATTCAGCGCTAGTCATCCAGGTATGCTATCGGATCGTTCATGTTTAATTGACGCTTTCATTTGTTTATGCATCAAATCAACTTACTTTTACAATTGAATGTTTCGCCGAAGCAATCCTTTGGATGTTTTTTCATGTGATGCTTTTTTTTTCCTCAGTTGTTTAATGAATTCAAATCACTGAATTGAAGAGTTGTTGTTTATTCTGTATGATATATGTTCCATGTGTTTAAATTGGGTTTAATCAAACCACTGGTTTGAAGATTTGCTTTTCACTCTGTAAGATATATGTTTCATGTGTTTAAATTAGGTTTAATAAATAAAGGGCTGATAAAAGTGTATTGGTTAGAATTTATAGCACAGTTTTGTAACAGCATTGAATAACTTCCCATTGATGGAAGGTGAAAAATTATGTGACTGTTCCATGATTAGATGGTATCCATTCACAATGTACGATAATGTGGCTGATAAATTTTGACAAGTAAGCATGACATGGTTTAGCGTGCGTGCCTCGTCAACATGACAGTCGTGCTTGTACAATTCTGCTATATATAAATAACTCATAATGAATTCACAGTTGCACATTAAGAAAAGAGTAGCATAGTGATATACTCTTACTTTATGTGTAATTGGAGTATAAAGTGGTCTTTAGAAACTGGTCCTCTCTCAATTGCAATTCACTGTTATTTTCATAGATTAACGCAAGGAAGAAGGTAATCAGAAGGAGAGAAAACAGTTTCTCAGAACTAGAAAGTTCAAGAACTTTTGCTCAAGATATTCAAGAAATGCTACATGGTTAATCGTTTGTTGTACGCGTTGATAATTTTAATGTGCCATTAGTCTTTTTTTTTTTTTTAAATTGGTAAATTGAGGTTAATGTGCCATTAGTTTGTTTTATATCAAATGATAGTAAATATTACTAATTGGCGCATTATAGATTATCGAATAATGTTTTAATTTTATTGAGCATGTCTAAACTTGTACTTTCATATTTTTCCCAAAGGAGAATATGACTGTACATTTAATAATAAATATACAATTTTTTAAACTGATAGTATGTTTAGGTTATAACTCAAGTCTCAAAGCATTGACAAATTAACATATTTTATTTGTAGCATTTGCTCTTCGTTCACACTTTGCTTTTGTTATGACCTTTCCCTGCTACGGGGAATGTGTTCTCATAAAATCTTTCTCCAATCTGACCGAATTGGTAAGCGATCCTTGTTCGCGATAGAGAACAAGACAACGAGTGAGCGTCTTTTGTTCGCTTCTTCTCCGCTAAGCACGGAAGTTTAAGGATAACCGTAGATCGGTGGCTACCTAAGGAAACTACAATTTGATTCGCTAACTTAACTTCCAACATTGATGTGAATAGATCAAATTCCATGTTGGAGTGTTAGATCTTGATTCCGCACTGTATAGTAGCATTGGGACCGGTCTACCATTTAAGCCATAAGCCTAATGTTATTTGAATGAATATTACGAGCAACATTAAGACTAACTCTTTCCAAAACTGGGATGAGGCTGCTTTGAGGCTAAGTACAAAAGGAGTCTGGGCAATGAGCAGAAGAAATTGGGGGTTGATTCCAGCGCGTATTTGGTGGACCATTTGGAAAGAAAGGAATTGCGAATGTTTTGAGAATAAAAGTAGCATTATATGGAAGATCAAGCTCAATGGTGATCTGCTATTTATTTTTTGGTGTATAAAGTCATATCTTGAAGACACATAGACAATCTTAGTTTTTGATTCATGTTAGAATTGTATCTCGTCTCACCTTGTTTATGTTATTTCCTCTTTTGCACTTTCTTTTGTAGAGAGTTTTTTTGGTTCCCAAGTATAAGTTACCAATACTAAGTTGTTACCTATTTAAAGAAAACAAAAACTCTTTCCAAAACTGGAAGTGCTAATAGATTTTGAAACTTGTGGATGAATGCTTCTAAACAACTGATAAATCTCTTGCCAGGACACTAATGGGTACCTTGAGGTCATGAAGTTTATGGTTTTGTACCATGCATGAGCACGTCATTGAACTGACAAATATAACAATAAGACTTAAGACCTTGGAAATGGAGGTAGATGAGAATTTCCTTGTGAAATTCATCATTAACTCATTATTGTTTAGGCCTTTCTAAATGAACTACTATATCATGAAAGACCAATAGAACGTGCATGAAATGCACAAAATGTTGGTGTTGGAGTAAACAAGGCTAAAGAATCAAAGAGCTCACTTCATTAACCTTGTTAGCCATCAAGGAGCTAAAAAGAGGACAAAAACACGACAAGGGTAAACAGAGGCAACATAATGTAACAAGCCATCTCTCCAATTACGTAAGAAGGAACACATGAATGTTAAGTGTCATTTCTATGGAGAACCTAACACTTTTAGAAATATTACTTGAAACGTAATGTACAGTTTGAGAAGAAAGGTTAGCATAGTGCTTTTATGTGTCTCAAATTAAATCTGATTGAAGTACCTTACAGTACTTGGTGGATTGACTTTGGTTGTATTATTCATTATTCATGGTTCTAACACAATACAAGAATTCCTTACAACCTAGATTATAAATCAAAATGGAAGATTTGTGTACATGGAGAATAAAGTGAACACTCTATTTGAAGCTATCGAGACTTTTCGTTTAGTTCTAGATACTAGCATCACTTAAACTTGTTTGGATCTTATTATGTACCCTTTTTTCTTCAAGAAATCCATTTTCATGTCTAAGTTAGGAAAGTTGAATACTTTTTAAATTTAGACAATGAATGCTCTAGTTTGTTTAAGCATATAATCATCTCATTGGTTCGAGTATTTGTTGTGATGGTTTGTACAAACCAAATCTTGATAATCTACTTGACGAAATCCTTTTCAACTCTGCATCACACAATGCTTACTTGTTGCTGAACCTTTAGGTCACACATCCAAAGAAAGAATAAAATCCTTCCAAATTTGGATTTTATGGAACTTTATATTTGATGTCAAGTGTATTAGAGAAGAACAATAATCGAGGAATGGTCTAACTCAGTAGGACCCCCCTCTCCTACGTCCTCCGGTGATCCTTCTGATCACCGGATTTCACTTTCTTTCTATTTTCTTTCCCTTTGTCCTTGCAGGCGAGCTCAGATGGAAGATAGTATTTACTTTGCAGTTGGATTCAAGTCCTACGACATCACAAGAACACCTGGTACGGCGGGAGCCTGGTACGACTGGACGGAAAGAAATAGAAAATCTATTACGAGAACGACTTTTAATGAGAAGTCAATGGAATGGATCGTGCAGATTTTACGGGAGGCATCACTGACAAGGGGGAATATGGTGAAGAGATGGAAGAAAAAAGATGGGTTCTCAGAAGTTTTTTGTTCGAGGAACTACAATAAATATGGGCGCTACATCAGTTTAATAAATGTAAAAGGCAGGAGGAGGGAAGTTATCATCATTCCTGAATTAAATTTTAACTCAGGGTGGTTGAGCTTTGCGGAAAAGGTTGGAAGATTCATGAATAGTCGTAGAAAGTTAATGAATGGGGGCAATCACAGGCTGGTGAACAGAGACATTCCATATGCTACAGTGCTAAGGAGCATTAAATGGGCTAATAAAGATTCAAAACTTGCTGAAAAAGAGAAGGCAGTTCTAAAAGGGGACAGAATCTATATCAACGATGATCCAGAGGAGTACAGTGAAGTGCTAAAGAGAAGTTTGATGGGTGCATTTGAACCTAGAGCTGGAGAAACAGTGACCCTGTCAGAAATCAGGGGATGGGCTAATCGACTGTGGAAACAAACACACAGCTTGAACATCTATGAAATGGGCAATGGACTCTTTCTATTTGAGTTTGCACTTAGGGTTACAGCAGAGCAAGTGATTGAAGGAGATTGGGAGTGGAGGAATAATCCAGTTATCCTCCAATGGTGGAATCCAACAATAGGTACGAGATGCGGAAGGAGCAAAGAAAATTCAACTTGGGTAAAAATTGTAGGGTTGCCTTTGCATTTTTGGGATCAGGAAATTTTCAAGGTCATCGGAGATTTCTGCGGGGGGTGGGTAGAGACGGAAGAGGAAACCCAATTGAGAAATCATCTCAAATGGGCAAGAATCAGAATCAAAGGAGATGGGGCAGACATACCCAAAGAAGTGACCATCGACGGGGGCGGAATATGCTACATGATGCAAATTTGGGCAGAATCGCCGGTAAGAGTGTTTGCCGGAGAAGACCTGAACTCCGAGGTCAGTACCCAGCGGTCACGAGGTGAAAAACCACTGGGTAAAGGTGAGGATCCTCTGCAAAGTCAAAAAGTAACTGTTACAACTGGTAGAGCACGTGTTGTGACAGAGGCATGTGGGCAGTCCTCCAAGTCAAACGAAATAGTGGGCCGGGGCGAGCCCAACTCAAAACAAAGCCCAATACTAAGATTGGGGCCAGAACAAAATAAAGAGGGGGGCCTGGTCAATAAAAAGTCTGACTTTGCACGTGATAAGCAGGGGGAATCTCTAGAAGGGTTAAGTGGCATCAAGGAATTAGCGACGCAGTTCTTACAGGCTTACAACAAATGGGAAACCTTGAGTATGGTGGAAAACACCAACATCTCTGCTCATAAAAACAGAGAGTCGGTAAGCAAGACGAAAGAGGTTGTTGAACTACTATGCAACAAAGCAAAGGGGATTGATCATTCTAAGGATTTTTGGGAGAATTCAGGGGTATAAGAACTAGTGGAAGGAGGCATGCAAATTCAACAGATTCACGATGCGGAGCCGATTTCCATACAAAACCCTAGATACCATACAGACGGCGAGAGTAAAGCGTCCAGTTGGGTAAAGTCGCATATTTTGGAGCTCAGTAAAACTTATGGAGTGGCATTTGAAGGATTCAGGGAAGAAACACATGCATTACTAATGAAGCTCGATGAAAGAAAGAGTGTGATGGGAAAGAAAGGGGCAAACAGTGCAGTGTCAACACCTCGCCACAGAGGAATTGGCAAGAATGAGTTGAAGAACTTACAGTCAGATTTGAACGAGGAGGTCGAAGGTGCAAGGAACAGAGGGAGGGTCCTATCACTAACTCTTAAATGAAAGTAAATATTTTATCATGGAACGTCAGGGGGATTAACAAGATTTCAGCAAGGAATCTGGTTAAGAGCTCTCTTCTGAAATGGAGAGCTGATGTTTATTGCCTTCAGGAGACAAAAATCAATAAAGATGTAGAGGGGATAGCCAAACAATTGTGGTCTAGTAGATGGATGAAATGCGGGTATTCTGAAGCTGATGGTAGTAGTGGGGGGATACTAATTATGTGGGACTCAAGAGTATGGGTGGGTAGTTGTGTGGAGGAAGGCAAATACTCAATCACTTACCAATTTGAAGCTGTCCACGATGGCTTTTGTTGGTTTCTTACTGGCGTATATGCTCCACACACCAGAACTGAGAAACTGGAGTGCTGGGAAGAAATTGCAGCAGTTAGGGAGCTATGTGGAGGCCCCTGGGTCACCTGTGGGGACTTCAACACTGTCAGAACAATGGCAGAAAGGAGAGGATGCAGAAGAATAACCAATGTAATGGCTGATTTCTCGAGTTGGATAGAGGATATGGAGTTACATGACCCTCATCTAAATGGTGGGACCTTTACCTGGTACAGAGGGGCTGACCACTACAGTGCTGCGAGACTGGACAGGTTTCTCTATTCAATTGAGTGGGAAGTACAATTCAGAAACATAAGGCAACAAATTATGCCTAGAGTTATATCTGATCACAACCCAGTTATGCTACAATGTAGTGATTGGGAACAGAGGAAGGCTTACTTCAAATTTGAGAACTGGTGGCTTAATGTAGAAGGTTTCAAAGATCTAGTCCAGAACTGGTGGAATGGTTTTGTTGTGGAAGGATGCCCAGATTTCAAATTCAGTATGAAGCTAAAGATGCTAAAACAGAAACTTAAAGATTGGAGCAGTGTAACTTTCGGGGAACTTAACAACAAGAAGAACAGCTTGTTAAGTGAGCTAGCTGAGATGGATCTGATCCAGAATGATAGGGTGCTGACAGAGGATGAGATGATGATTAGAGCAACAGTTCTAGTCGAGCTAGAAGAATTAGCGAAGAATGAAGAGGCCAGGTGGAGACAGAAGTCCAGAGTGTTATGGCTGAAACAAGGTGATAATAATACCAAGTTCTTTCAAAGAGTAGCAACAGCTCATAGGAGGTTCAACACCATCGACAGGCTGATTATCAATGAGGAGGAGAATAAAGATCCAGAAGAAATCAAAGATTATATAATAGAGTTCTACTAGAAGCTATACACTGAATCAGAAAGTTGGAGGCCATCATTTGTGATGACAAATTGCCCAAGAATAAGCCAAGAGGAGCAGGAATGGATGCAGAGACCTTTTTCAGAAGAGGAAGTGGTACACATTCTCAAATTGTGCGATGGAGACAAAGCCCCTGGTCCAGATGGTTTTACTATGCTTTTTTTCAAGGAGTGTTGGGAGATCATAAAGAGTGATGTGATGCAAACAATCCACAATTTCCATCAGAATGAAGTGTTTGAAAGATCCTTGAATGCCACTTTTGTGGTATTAATCCCCAAGAAGCTCGGAGTTGCGGAACTCAAGGATTTTAGGCCAATAAGTTTGATTGGTGGAATGTACAAAATCATCGCTAAGTTGATCACCGAGAGAATGAAAACAGTGATGGGGAGACTGATTAATGAGCACCAAATGGCTTTTTTGAAGGACAGACAGATAATGGATGCCTCTTTATTGGCTAATGAGTTGGTGGACTCCAGGGAAAAACAAAAGATACCAGGTATCCTATGCAAACTGGATATAGAGAAGGCTTATGACCATGTCAACTGGAACTACCTCTGGAAAGTTCTGAGTGAAATGGGGTTTGGGAGGAAATGGATGAATTGGATCAAGTTCTGCGTGTCAACAGTGAAGTTCTCAATCATTATAAATGGGAGCCCTGAAGGTTTTTTTCAATCACAAAGGGGATTGAGACAAGGAGATCCCATGTCTCCTTTCTTATTTCTCCTAGCAATGGAGGGACTCAACTACATGGTCAGAAAGGCTAATGAAATGGGGTGGATAAGAGGTTTTGGTGCACATACAAATAGAGCCAATAATATGGAGGTCACACACCTTCTATATGCGGACGACTCTTTAGTGTTCTGTGGTGCAGAAGTGTCACAAATTAGACACTTGAGGGCAATACTAACCATTTTTGAAGGCATATCAGGACTACATGTGAACTGGCAGAAGAGTTGCTTGTTCCCGGTTAATCAAGTTAATGACATGCAAGGCCTTGCCGACAACTTGGGCTGCCAAGTAGCTTCTCTTCCCACCAAATACCTGGGGATGCCCTTGGGCGCCAAGAACAAAAAATTGGAAGTATGGAGTGAAGTTCTGGAGAGAAGTGAAAGGAAGCTGACAAGGTGGAAGAGCCAATATCTATCCCTGGGAGGTAGATTGACTCTCATAAAATCAGTTCTGGATGCACTTCCGACTTATATGCTAAGCCTTTTTCCACTACCAAAAAGTATTGGAAAGAAACTAAACAAGCTGAGAAGGATTTTCCTCTGGCAAGGAAATAGAGAGAAGCAAGGATACAACCTGGTTAAATGGGAAGAGGTGACAATGAGCAAAGCACAAGGAGGTCTGGGCATTAAGAATTTGAGTACGCAGAACACCAGTCTGCTGCAAAAATGGTTGTGGAGATTCTGTTGTGAAGATATGGCATTATGGAGGAGGTTTACTGCTGAGAAATATGGCCTACAAAGCAACTGGACAACTGAAGAGGTGAATGGCACTTTTGGGTGCTCTGTATGGAAAACCATCAGGAGAATGTGGCCTGATTTCAATACAAAGGTGACCTTCAGAGTGGGGAATGGTTTGAAGACCAGTTTCTGGAATGAGACCTGGTTAGGTGATGTAAATCTGAGGATATTGTTTCCTGATCTGTACATTATCAGTCTACAGCAGAATGACACTATAGCGCAAATGTGGAGCCCTCAAGGTTGGGACCTTATGTTCAGAAGGGCTCTAAATGATTGGGAGGTTGGAAGAGTAGCAGACCTACTGCATGCTTTAAACTTGTTTCCAGGCACTATCGCAGAGCCTGATAAACCAGTTTGGAGACTGCATAGCAGAGGGGTTTTTACAGTTAAATCATGCTATTGGGAGAGGAATACCAATCATTTCTTGATAACAGTTTGGCCGTGGAAATTAATCTGGAAAATTAAGGTTCCTTTAAAAGTTGCATGTTTCACTTGGTTGGTAATTAGAAGAGCTTGTCTCACCCATGAAGTGCTACAAAGAAGAGGTATACAGATCTGTTCAAAGTGCTACATGTGCGGACAGAAGACTGAAGTAAATGGTCATTTGTTTCTGCATTGCAAGATAGCTACAGATCTGTGGAACATGTTCGTTTGTATACTCGGGGTTAACTGGACAATGCCCAGAACCACTTTTGAGGTCCTAACACACTGGAAAGGAATCGGAAAGAGAGGATCAAAAGAAGACTGGTGGAAAA
>JAJOOS010017719.1:0-25932 GCA_029582725.1 Solanum chiquidenum | reverse complement strand
CGGACCAAGGAGGTAATCAACAAGAAAAGAATTATCAACATAGATTTAGTGTGATACTATCTAATAGGCTAGTGTCAATTGGTGCGAAGTAATAACTATGCCAAACATCGATGTGATGTCTAGTATGAGGTAAAGGTAAGGGTTAGTAAATTATACACACGTAGCCGGACCAAGGTGCGGGCTGAAATTATCTAGATGCCGGACCAAGGATTTAGAGATACCTAACTTATCACTTTGCATACAGTACACTAGGAAAGGATTGCTAGTACTAGAATTACTGTGTTATGAGCTTGTGGGGAACACGTATACCCTACTTAATTCTATTCTCTTGATAACAACCGAAATTGACATTTTTTTACCGATTACTTACTGAATTCTTACCATTTGTTTCACAAATCCCCCCCTTTTAATTACTTGTTTCTGGAAGTAATTTGCCTAAACGAATATAATTGTTGGTTAAAGTTAAGTCTAAACCATTTTTATCGTGGGATCGACCCCAACCTACAAGTTGGGTTCTTTACTTGATAACGATCGCTCATGCTTCTTTAGGGAGGTGTAATTTGAGCATATCATATGGCCCAATTGATCCTTTTAACCTTGATTTTGTTCTAACCTACTTAATTGAGCCGAATCCCTTTTATTGATACCGTTAGTTTTGATCCCAAAGTAATCCCTAATGCACTATGTAAGATGGAAAAAGGGAAAACAACGGTGAGAGTAGATAGGGTGAAAATGTTGGGTTTTGTGGTGAAGAAAGAAAAGAGGTAGAGAAATGATTCCCCATAAGTTCCTAAATATGTGATTGGCCCTGGTCCTTTAGACACTGTGCGCTTCGACTAAGGTTAATAACCTAAGCTAAAGGTGGCTAATTCACAGAATACCTTAATAATGGCCCTGGTCCTTGCAAGGACAATGTGCACCTTAACTCGTGAAAAATCTACAAGTTGAGGGTGGCTAATGTTAAGTGTTAAAAAAAAGGGTTTGTGTAGAAAATAAGATCTCAAGTGAAAGAGAGGGCATGGTTATAAGTACGATTGGGAAAATATGCAGAAAGGTGGACCAAAGGGAAAGAAACGTTGTGAATGTAGCAAGACAATCTAAACATGTGCATTAGGGAGGATGAGTCACTAATTCTACCCAAATGTATACTCCCTTACCCCAAGCTTACATTACAAGCCGTAAAGTCCTAGTTGATTCTTTACAAAGCACGCTTAATTAGCGGAGATGTACATAATGGGCAAGGTTATGGTTCTTAGTGCAGGTGTGTGTGATGTCATATTTTGAGTGACAGCGTTCTGTGTTGTTAAAGTCCTTAAACTATATTCAATTTGATGAGTTGAGTGTGCGGACTATCCTTTTGAGTGAGGGGCATTTGTCATATGAAATATAGGTGATATTTAATGGTGAACATGAAGTTGAATGCTTTGGTTGCAAGAAATTCTCTAGTCAGTACTTGAAGTTTATAATGTACAAAAGTGGTGAAGGCCAAGTGTAAATGAAAACATGTGTCCTTGAATTGTTAAAAGATCCTTGAAAGGAAGTGGTGGATGCACAAATACCGATCTTTAGAGAGTCTAGGTCTAGGACTAGGTTAAGAAGTTGTTCGGGGACGAACAAAACTCTAAGTGTGGGGTGGTGATCTTGGGCGTATTTATATGCCTAGGAACCAAATAACACTTGCATTTTGTCCAAGTTCAGAATCATTTTCCATTAATTTATAGTCGTGTCAAAACTTTTGAATGTATTTATACTAACCAACATGATTAGTTTTGTAGGTGAGCTTGAATAAAGAAACGAGCACATAAATAGGCATTGGGAAATACGAAAAAATCCAAGTTGAAAAGAAGCAAAAAAGAAGCAAAAAAGAAGAATGAAGAAATGAAGATCAACAAGGATATGTATCCTCTCCGCATCGTGGGGAGAGATTTTACTAATGATCGGGTATTTGAAATGGAAAGAGAAGGGTACATACCCTCTCCGTGTCGCGGAGAGGGATTTTTAATTTGGTTCGTGAAGTAGTATTTGAGAGAGAGTGGTCCGTGGAGTGGCCGCATCGCGGAGAAGAGTTGATTGCCATAAAACGAATTTGAACAGCAGCTCCGCATCGCGCCCTGAAGTTCCAGTTTTGGTCATTTTGACTTAACTATAAACAGACTAATATGTTATTTTATTAATTATTCTTTTTCTGGGTTTTGAAGAACGACGATTTGGAGAGATATTTCATCTGTTTTTAGGGTTCATTCCTAAACTCTTCTACTTTCGATCTATTTATGATATTTAAACTTTGCTTAGTCAAAATTCTTATTTTGAGTAGCTAATTTCCCTAGTTCTAGGGCTGTGGCTACAGGATGATTGTAAATTAACAAAGTTTTGTGGATTGACATTAACTATTATATGAATCTCTCTTATGTTCTTGTTTTTCGTATTTCGTGCTTTATCACCATGGAAATAAACATCTTGTCTGAATTGAACTTAGGAGAGGAATAAGAGGATAGAATGTGGGGCATGAGGAGCATGATTTTCTCTTAAGAATTAGAGTTAATTTGTATCTAGGATAGGGATATACCTAGAAACCTTTCTTGGTCATTATACAGGAAGAAATCGTAATGCTCGGTAATTGGTCCAGCCTATCCCCGCTCAACGATGTAGTTAGGTTGCCATTTATCGTGGGCGATTAGAGGTTGGGAGACCCTAATCATACATTTAACCCTGTGATCATTGATTCAATAGTTGATGAATATCCATTTTACAAGATATGCATGATTCCTGATGTGAGTTATTGCCTTGGACTTTACCCAATCATTGTTCCAACCCTTAGAAATTGAATCACTGTCGTTTAGGTTTTACTTAAATTTTAGATTATAAAATCAATTTCTCTCTTAACCTTGATAACACTTGTGTTTAACTGAAGTATTGGAAAAATCAGATTATTCTAATTGTGAGTCTCTATGGGTATGATACACGGCTCTTAATAAGAGCTACTTTAATACTTGAACGACCACGTACATTTGCGTGTGCGATTGGGTGCAACAAGTTTTTGGCGCCGCTGCAGGGGATTTTAGAATTAGAAAGCATTTGATTTGTCTAATTTCTGAAGTTGAAAAGCAAGTGTTGACAACTTGATCTTGGCTATTCATTTTACTGGTTGTGTGAATTTTCAAACTGGAAGACGATCAGGACTTGGTAGAGCCTCTAGCTGAACTGGAAAGATTTGTTCATTACCAGAGAAGGCAAAGACGACTCACTTACCCAATCCCTCTTGTTGTGAGTGAACCAACAACTCCTTTAGCAAGAGTTGAACGAGAAGGACCTGTAGTGATGGATAAGATGAAAGTGACAGATGTGGCAATCCCGCGTACCACCAGTGTGACTTCATACATTTAAACACCTGAAACTGGTGGAAGATTTGAGCTGAAGCAGAGTATGGTGCCATTATTGCACACTAATGGACAATTCTCTGGTTTATCGCACGAGGATCCACAAGTTCATATCCAGAATTTCCTCAAAATCAGTGATACTTACACTCCAACTGAAGTGAATGCAGATTACGTGAGGCTCACTTTATTCCCCTTTTCTCTGCTAGGGGAATCAAAGAGATAGTTAAATTCTGAGCCCGCGAACTCCATAATATCATGGGATGATCTTTCACGGAAGTTCCTTATCTGATTTTTCCTATCTCAGAAAATAGCTAAGCTAAGGAGTGACATACTGAGCTTCCGACAAAAAGGAGGAGAGAAATTGTACCAGGCTTGGGACATGTTTAAATTGATGTTGTTGAGCTGTCCGCACCATCATCCGGCTAACGAGGTGTTGGTCCATACCTTCATAGAAGGATTGGAACCTAACACCAAGATATTACTTGATTCAATTGCAAGTGGACAGATTTTGGAGAAGACTTCTGGTGAGTTGTTCACCCTGCTGAACATGATTTCACAAGGTAACCCTGAGTGGAATGGGGGAGGTGCTAAACCGGTAGTACAGAAGAATGCTGGAATGTTGGAGGTAGATGCAGTGACAGTATTAACTACACAAATTGTTGTGATGCAGAACATGATGAACACTCATTTCAGCAACCTATCGCTGGGGCAATAGCCATCATAGGTAAATGTAGTCCAACAACCACCCACATTGTGTGAAATTTGCGGAGGAGGAGACCATAATACGGAGGTATGTGGCGCAAACCCAGATTCTGTGAATTATGGGACGTGGAGGACGAATGATCCCAAGAGGAGATATAAACAATATAGAGGAAGTCATCAGAATTATGGGAACTCCTATAATCCCAGTTGGCGGAATCATTCGAATTTTACTTGGGGAGGAAATCAGAATCAGGCCCAAGGCAGAATCAATATAGACCCCAAGGGAATGCACATGGGTACCAACAACAGGCACAACGGGAGCAGCCCAACAATCAGCAAAGTAACATGAACATGGAGAAGACGCTGAAGAAGATCATGGTTGATCAAGCTCAGCTAGCTGCGGATGTTAGAAATAACCATTTAGCTACGCAGAACCTAGAGAAACAATTTGGGCAGTTTGCCAGTGCCCAGAACACACGACCTCAAGGAGGATTACCAGAAACACTGATCCTAATCCCAAGCAAGTGAATGCAGTAGGTACACACAGTGGTTTGTAGCTGGAGGAGTTAGCTTTGAAGAAACGAAATATGAAATCTGCTAACAAAGATAGTGAACCCAAGGATAGTGAGACGGTTGCACAAGAAGAAAGAGTGCAACCAATAGTGAAACCACCTCCACCATTTCCTCAGAAGTTTAAAAAACAGAAAGAGGACAACCTTTTTGGTAAGGTCCTCTCTCTTTTAAAGCAAGTTCACATTAATTTTTCATTGGTAAATGTTTTGTAGGGTATACCCAGGTATGCAAAGTATGTGAAGGAGATCGTGGCAAATAAGAGGAGGTTGACTGAATATGAAACTGTAGCACTTACTGAAGAGTATAGCTCCCGAATCCAGAATAAGTTTCCCACTAAACTGAAAGATTCGGTAGCTTTACGGTTCATATCACTATAGAGAAGAGAATTCATGCTCGAGGATTGTGTGATCTTGGAGCTAGTATAAACTTGATGCCAATATTGTTGTACAAAAAGTTGGGGTTGGGTAGTCCTAAACCCACCACCATCATCTTGCAGTTGGCAGATCGCTCAGTGCAGAGACCAGAGGGTGTTGTAGAGGATGTCTTAATCCAAGTGGGATCTTTGATATTCCCGGTGGATTTTGTGGTGCTGAATTTTGAGCTAGATCTTGAGGTTCCATTCATCTTGGGAAGACCTTTCTTAGCTATAGGGCGTGCTATGATAGATGTAGTAGCTGGTCAACTTACTATGCGGGCACATGAAAAATTGGAGGTGTTTGATGTCTACAAGGCATTGAAACTCCCAGTCGTGTATGAAGAGTTGTGTGCTATAACGGTGATATATCTTGAAGAAGAAGCTCATTATATTGCATCCAATGACCCATTAGAGTGAGTGCTAGTGGCACATGATATATATGGGGATTCTGAAGCACACGAAATGGTACAGTTTTTGGATGTGTCAAGTCTGGGCGCATCCAAAGATAACTGAAAGCCTTTGAATAGGGTGGTGGGTCCTCCACCCAAACCTTCCATCGAATAAGCACCCAAGCTAGAGTTAAAAATATTGCTAGCCCACCTCAGGGATGCATTTTTGGGTAAAGATAAGACCTTACCAATTATTTTGTCTGCATTCTTATCTGAATCACAAGTGGAAGCAGCATTTTGTATTTTGAGGAAGAGAAAAGCAGTTCTAGGCTGGCGAATGTCTGACATTCACGGAATAAGTCCCACATTGTGTATGCACAAGATATACATGGAGGAAGGGCATAATCCGAGTGCACAACACCAATAGAGACTGAATCCAGTAATGAAGGATGTGGTAAGAAAAGAGGTGATCAAGTGGTTAGATGTGATGATAGTATACACCATATCTGACAGCAAATGGGTGAGTCCGGTACAGTGTGTGCCCAAGAAGGGTGGAATAATGGTGATAACAAATGAGAAGAATGAACTGATCCCTACAAGGATAGTAATTGTGGTGGCGTACTTGCATGGATTACAGGAAGTTGAATCACACCACCAGGAAGGACCATTATTCGGTGCCATTTATTGATCAAATATTGGATGGACTGGCAGGGCAAGAATATTATTGTTTCTTGGATGGCCACTCAGGTTATAAGCATATATTCATTGCACCAGAGGATCAGGAGAAGACTACATTTACTTGTTAATATGGAACTTATGCGTTCAAACGTATGCCATTCATATTATGCAATGCACCGGCGACATTCCAGAAATGCAAGATGGAAATCTTCCATGATATGGTGGAGGATTTTGTTGAGGTGTTTATGGACGAGTTCTCGGTGTTTGGTGAGTCTTTTGATCTTTGTTTGACTAACCTTGACAGGGTCCATGCAAGATGTGAAGAGACAAATCTAGTGTTGAACTAGGAAAAGTGCCACTTCTTAGTTCGAGAAGGGATTGTACTGGGGAACAAAATCTCAAGAAATGGGATGGAAGTTGATAAAGGTAAGGTGGAGGTCATTGAGAAGTTTCCACCACCCATCACTGTGAAGGGGGTTAGAAGTTTCTTGGGACACGCCGGATTTTACAGAAGATTCATCAAGGACTTTTCTAAGACTGCAAGACCCATGTGCAGCTTATTTGAAAAAGTGGTGAAGTTTGTATTTGATGAAAGTTGTTTGCAGTCATTTGAGCTATTGAAGAAGAAGTTGATCGAAGCCCCTATTCTGATTGCTCCCAACTGGGAGCTACCATTCGAGCTCATGTGTGATGCCAGTGATACATCGGTTGGTGCAGTGCTAGGTCAGCGTAAAGATAAGATGTTTCACTCCATTTATTATGCTAGCAAGGCACATGATGCAACTCAATCTAACTATATTGTCACAGAGAAAGAGATGCTAGCATTGGTATTTGCTTCCGATAGGTTCAGGTCGTACTTGGTGGGCACCAAGGTTGTTGTTTACACTGACCATGCTGCAATCAGGTATTTATTCAACAATAAGGATGCGAAGCCGAGGCTAATTAGGTGAATATTGCTCTTGCAAGAGTTTGATCTGGAGATTAGAGATAGGAAGGGGACTGAGAACCAGATAGTCGATCATCTGTCCATATTTGAGGACTCATCTCATGTGAGAAATGAAGGACAGATTCGTGAAGAGTTCCTCAATGAGCAATTGCTAGCCTTGGACCTTGCACAAGTACTCTGGTATGCTGATATTGTGAATTTTCTGGTGACTGGTTTATTTCCACCTGGGGCCTCAATACATCAAAAGCAAAAGCTAAAGTTTGAGGTGCAATTTTATATATGGGATGAGCCTTTCTTATTCAAGTAGGGACCTGATCAGATGGTGCAAAGGTGTATAGCTAAACAGGAATCATTGTTGGTGTTGGAGAGTTGTCATTATTCACCATATAGTGGACACCACGGTGGATATTTTTGGCCTACATTATTTAAAGATGTTGTACTTTTTGTGAAAGGTTGTGATCAGTGTCAGTTGATGGGCACTATTTCTAGAAGACCTGAGATGTCGTTGAACAACATCCTTGAAGTTGAGATATTTGATGTATGGGGTTCCTTGGAGGTTGTTTCCGGTTCTTTGGCCAGGGAGAGTCCCTATGAACCACACAAAATACAAAAAGATTTTGTCTTTTTAGGATCGAGTCACTCATCGTAGTTGAGTCGCATTGCCCTATGATAGAAGGATGACGACTGTCTTAAGGGCAATTTTCGTCATTGAGTCTTAGGTTTGGTATGTACTGAAGCTTGAAATTCCAAAAGCAGATTGTACGAAAGCATGTAGCAAATTGATATATGAATGCTTTTGAATTCTCGTACTTGACTTCAATGATTACAACTTATGCTTAAATAGAACCTTTGCATGCACTGATTGTGTGCATGCGATTGATCCATCTTGAGTAGAACTTGTGCCATGAGCGGTGAGGTATTGTAGTATCCATGTATTGCATCTGAGTCTACAACTTGACCGGCATGTTATTTAAGGGAAATAAAAGGTGTTGCTTTTTTTAGGAAATGATAATAAGCTCTCTTTGATTTGTATGGTAAATGTTAGCCTTCTCATATAAAATATCCCTAATATAGCCCCGTTGAGCCTTCTAGCCTTGATTTTGTTCTAACCTACTTAATTGAGCCGAATCCCTCTTATTGATACCATTATTTTTTATCCCAAAGTAATCCCTAATGCACTATGTAAGATGGATAAAGGGAAAACAATGTTGAGAGTAGATAGGGTGAAAATGCTGAGTTTTGTGGTGAAGAAAGAAAAGAGGTAGAAAAATGATAGCCCATAAGTTCCTAAATATGTGATTGGCCCTGGTCCTTTGGACACTGTGCACTTCGACTAAGGTTAAAAGCCTAAATTGAAGGTGGCTAATTCGGAGAATACCTTAATAATGAACTTGGTCCTTACAAAGACAATGTGCACCTTAACTCGTAAAAAATGCACAAGTTCAGGGTGGCTAATGTTAAGTGTTAAAAAAAAGGAGGGGGGGGGGGGGTTGTGTAGAAAATAAGAGCTCAAGTGAAAGAGAGGGAATGGTTATAGGTACAATTGGGAAAGTATGTTGAAAGCGGGACCAAAGGGAAAGAAAAAGTTGTGAATGTAGCAAGAAAATCTAAACATGTGCATTAGGGAGGATGAGTCACTAATTCTACCCAAATGTATTCTCCCTTAACCCAAGTTTATATTATAACCCGTAAAGTCCTAGTTGATTCTTTGCAAAGCACGCTTAATAATTGGAGATGTACATAATGGGCAAGCTTATGGTTCTCAGTGCAAGCATGTGTGATGTCATTTTTTTGAGAGAGAGTGTTATGTGTTGTTAAAGTCCTTAAACTATATTCAATTTGTTGAGTTGAGTGTGCGGACTATACTTTTGAGTGAGGGTCACTTGTTGTATGAAAGATAGGTGATATTTAATGGTGAACATGAAGTTGAATGCTTTGGTTGCAAAAATTTGTCCAGTCAGTACTTGAAGTGTATGATGTACGAAAGTGGTGAAGGCCAAGTGTAAATGAAAACATGTGTGCTTTAATTGTTAAAAGATCCTTTAAATGAAGTGGCGGATGCAAAAATACCGATTTTTAGAGAGTCTAGGTCTAGGACTAGGTTAAGAAGTTGTTCGAGGACGAATAAAACTCTAAGTATGGGGGGGGGGGGTGATCTTGGGCGTATTTATATGCCTAGGAACCAAATAACACCCGCATTTTGTCCAAGTTCAGAATCATTTTCTATTAATTTATAGTCATGTCGAGTCTTTTGAATGTATCTATACTAACCAACATGATTAGTTGTGTAGGTGAGCGTGAATAAAGAAACGAACACTGAAACAGGCATTGGGAAACACAAACGGATCCAAGTTGAAAAGAAGCAAGAAAGAATAATGAAGAAATGAAGATCAAGAAGGATTTGTATCCTCTCCGCGTCGCGGGGAGTGATTTTATTATTGATCGAGTATTTGAAATGGAAACAGAAGGGTTCGTGCCCTCTCCGCGTCATGGAGAGGGATTTTTAATTTGGTTTGTGAAGTAGTATTTGAGACAGAGTGGTCCGTTGAGTGGCCGCATCGCGGAGAAGAGTTGATTGCCATAAAATGAATTTGAACAGTAGCTCCGCGTCGCGTCCTTAAGTGCCAGTTTTGATCGTTTCGACTTAACTATAAATAGACTAATATTTTATTTTATTAATTATTAATTTTTCTAGGTTTTGAAGAACGATGATTTGGAGAGCTATTTCATCTGTTTTAAGGGTTCATTCCTAAACTCTTCTACTTTCGATCTATTTATGATATTTAAACTTTGCTTAGTCGAAATTATTATTGTGAGTAGCTACTTTCCCTAGTTCTAGGGCTGTGGTTACCGGATGATTGTAAATTGTCGAAGTTTAATCGATTGACATTAAATGAATCTCTCTTATGTTCTTATTTTTCGTATTTCGTGCTTTATCACCATTGAAATAAACATCTTGTCTGAATTGAACTTAGGAGAGGAATAAGAGGATAGAACGTGGGGCATGAGGAGCATGATTTTCTCTTAAGAATTAGATGTAATTTGTATCTAGGATAGGGATATACCTAGAGACCTTGCTTGGTCATTATACAGAAACAAATTGTAATGTTCAGTAATTGGTCCAGCATATCCCGGCTCAACGATTTAGTTAGGTTACTATTTATCGTAGGCGATTAGAGGTCGGGAGACCATAATTATATATTTAATCATGTGATCATTGATTTGATAGTTGATGAATATCCATTTTACAAGATAATATTCATGATTCCTGATGTGAGCTACAACCATTATTTGAACCCTTAGAAATTGAATCACTGTCGTTTAGCTTTTACTTAAATTTTAGGTTATAAAATCAATCACTCTTTTAACCTTGATAACACTTGTGTTTAACTGAAAGTATTAGAAAAATCAGATTATTCTAATCGTCAGTCTATGTGGGTACGATACTCGGCTCTTAATAAGAGATACTTTAATACTTGAATGACCACGTACACTTGCGTGTGCGATTGAGCGCAAAAAGTTTTTGTCTTCCGCTGTGTGTTCTTCGGGTCAAGGGTTCGCTTGGGGCCAACAATGGTTCTCGAGTGCCGGTCACGTCCAGGGTGTAGGTTCGGGGCGTGATATATAATAATAACCACAATAATATTGTAATAATAGGAATAATTGTATTAATATTGTCAAAACTTATCCAACTCTTGATATTTTTTCTATATCTTCAATGCTACATACACATTTTTTTAAAATATTATTTCTTTGCCACTCTCTGATAATCTCTATACGACTAAGTTATGTGTTTGATTTTATTTTATTTTTATTATAAAAGTAAAACCTCAACGGTAGTGTTTCACTATAGCAACTTAATTATCTCTGCATGCAATGCATACTATAAGAATGAAAGTTTAAATATAAATTTTTAATATTCATGGATCTTATGTGACACAAATATTTATTAAATGAATGTCAGTACGAGCATCGAATATCGAACAAAACAAAACAATTTCTCTCTAACTTGGAAATTTCGTGCATAAATATGTTCGAATATAATTCAAGTATATTTTTCTCACTATAATTTAGCACAAATATATTTTGATTTGGTTCTTTTTATTATAGATTCATTTATACAAAAAGAAAATCACATAATCCATGATAGAGTAGATTTAATATTGTTGGTTGAACAATAATATTGCTATAAGAATCATTGAATTTAGTATTAAACTATGAAATTGTTACTTAACTGAAGTTTTTGATATATAAACTTTTATGTTTTCGTCTTTTCTATCAGCAATTTTAAATTGAAAATGTAGCATGGGATTTTTTTAGCAATTTTTCTGAATAGATAATATCAGAATCATAACTTAATTTGTATTTCTCTCTTTTATTATATCATTTAATAAAATATTTATCAAATAGTTTCATTAATTATTTAAAAATCTATTTGTGTAATTCGATCCGATTTTGATTTTTAATATTCATGTCCACCCCAGTACAAAGTGATACATTAGGTTGTTTATAGATTTTTTTTTTTAAAATATATGAAAGAAATCTCATCAAATGGTAATAGTGTCCAAATCATAATTAAAGGGATGGAAACTCGTTAAGCATAAAAAGATTTAATATCCAAATAATTGAAGGTATGGAAACTCATTAAACATAAAAATATTTACTATCCAAATAATTAAAGGGATGAAAACTCATTAAACATAAAAAGATTTACTATCCAAATAACTAAAGGTAATCTCATTTAAAAAAATATTGAGTTAATCATTTCTTAATTCTATATAAGATAATCATGGTGCTTCATCATTTTCATGATCAAAAATACCCTATGAAGAAACCATAACAAAAAAAAAAATAAAAAAAAATGGCACCCTCTTTGTCTTTACTTAAAGTTGTATTTCTTCTTGTGTTGTTTTTCATGGGCAATGCAGGTATATAATCTCATTACTTTATGCTTTCTTTACCAATCAATAAATGATAACAGACAAAAAAAATAATTAAAAATTGTATGTATCCTTTTTTCAAATAATCACTCAATCAACTATAACATGTGTTGTGGTAAAGTTATTCAGGATCCCATCACCTTTAGGTGTATCGAGTTTTAGCTTTTAAAAATAAAAAAAACATGTTAATTCGGACTTAGTTAAACGACAATGCAGGTAAACTAGTTGAGATATATATGGTCGGATGTATCAGATCTCTCCATCTTTAATTACAGATCTTGAATCTAATATGTAAAGAATATGAGCCTTACGCAGCGTGAATTTGAATTAATCAAATTTATTATTCTCTTTTATTAATGTTAATAATTTTATTTAAATTCTTACATACATACATATATACACATACATATATATATATTTATATTTTATTTTTAAATTTTTTATTATTATTATGACAGAGGCAAATATCTGTAAAGAAGCAAGCAAAACATTCAAGGGACCCTATGTAGAACAGACAAAGTGTACAACTGCCTGCCAAAGTGAGGGCTTTCAATTCGGAGAGTGTAGTAACTCCATTTGCTATTGCACAAAGCCATGTCCTCCCAATTAATTAATCTCCAATTATAACCAACAATTAATATTTAGTTTTTATTAATTTTTAATTATCATTGTATTTTTTTCGGCTCAACTAAATATATACATCTACTTTGATGATCAATCTATATCTATTTATAATAATGGTCTATATCTACTTCAATTATTGTTGGAAAAATATTGGAAATCACAGAAATCTCGTAGCTCGAGGCGTCCTATGGCACTGTCCTTAATGATATTTCACCGGTTAAGGTGTATCCCCTAGGATTCAACAAGCTCTTCTAGTATTAAAACTACGAGCCAGAATCTAACAAAGAATATTTTCCTTAAGAAAACCCAGCAAATAAACTAATTAAGAAAAGTTTTTCTTGTAATCTTTTTCTCCTTCTCTTCTTTTTCTAACACACAAATAATATATATATATATATGTGTGTGTG
Source organism: Solanum chiquidenum (assembly GCA_029582725.1). Classification (NCBI taxonomy): domain Eukaryota; kingdom Viridiplantae; phylum Streptophyta; class Magnoliopsida; order Solanales; family Solanaceae; genus Solanum; species Solanum chiquidenum. The sequence goes on along the minus strand of JAJOOS010017719.1, from coordinate 12,881 downwards.
TGTTTGGTACCAAATGCCCTTGTGATCTCATCTGAAAAGGCATACCATAAGCAATTATATGTACCTGAGATAACAAATGCAGTTTTTGAGCCCTCAAGAATGATGGCTAAATGTAATCCAAGGCATAGAAAATATAGGCAGTTCTAAATCAAAAAGTTCATTTCTTACTTTGGAATCAAAGTAGACCTTGATTTTGAATAACATAATATTTCCTTGGTGTGTTGTATAAACCGCTAAGAAAATCCTTTTATTGCATTAACATATAATAGAACCTTAGTTTTCAAGAGCTCATGTTCTACCTATCCTTATGCGTCTTAATCTAGGGTACGTAGAAAGAGCGCATACTAAAAATTATGTTTTCAAACGAAAACGGCCAAAAAATTTAAAGGTTGTTAAAAGAATGTGGAATGGTATCTTAAGGACATGAAAACTGGAGAACCTGAAATCAACCCTTTCGTATGATTCAACCTTCTGTCCTTCTGACTATGTAACTTAAACAATATATTTTTCTTTGAATACCCTTTCAACCTACTATATTAGTAGCTGAATATTTTTTTCAAAAATGTAGTTCAAACAACAAAAAGAAATCAATACTGAAAGCTTACCCTGAATTTTCTGCCTTCGTGAACTGCTAATTTCATGGCAGCATCAAAGAATTCGGCAACTCAAATTCTTTCTCAAGATTTACCTGAAAGTTGTGATAATCACAGGAAAATTAAATCACCTCAAAGTAGAAGATAAATCAATTTTTTGGGGAAAAATACTACATGACAAAAAGATATTATGGGGGAAACTATCTACTCACCTAAGCCCATCGTTCTGTTGGAGAATAAAGAAAGAAGAAAAACGTATAAGTCGATAAAAGAAGAATTGCAGAGAACTTTCACGTTATATTTCTGATATTTTTATTGTAAAGCAATTACATAGGACACTTTAAATAGGAATTAAGACTCAACCACCTAAGACAAACATGACCCACTAACTTAACCACAACCTTATCCACTAAGCTAAATATTAGCAACTAACAGAAGATATGTTTTGACTCAACTAGGACTCCTAACAAACGTGTTACTCTGCCAATTAAATAGGAACCTCTAATTACGTTTAAATCAATATTCAAAACTCCCTCTTGATTCAAAATTACACACTCCAAGTTTCTGGCGGAACTGATCATGCTTGGCTTGTGGGAGTGCCTTGGTGAGAACATCTGCAATTTGATCCCTTGTACGGCAAAACTTCAACTCTATATCACCTTTTGTTGTGTGGTCTAGAATGAAATGATAACGAATGTCTATGTGTTTTGTTCTACTGTGAAAAGTCGGATTCTTTGTCATTGCAATTGTTGTCTTGTTATCGTAAAATATTTTTATCGCACCCTCTTGCCAATAGAAAATATCAACTAACATTCTTCGTAACGATAAGGCTTGACAAGCTGCTGAACTTACAACAACATACTCTGCTTCCGATGATGATAATGCAATCACATCCTGCTTCTTTGAGCTCCAAGAAATCGCTCCAGATCCTAAATTGATCACATTTCCAAAAGTACTCTTTTTGTTATCTATACTTCCTGCCCAATCACTATCACTGTATCTTGTCAAGCTGAAATCTGCATCTTTGGAGTACCAAATCCCGAAGTCAACTGTCCCAGCAACATAACGCAATACTCTTTTGGCAGCACCAAGATGTTGCTTGGTAGGACTATTCATGTTCCTAGATAACATACTAACAGAAAACATAATATCAGGACGAGTATGTATCAGGTAGTTCAAACCTCCAATCAAGCTTCTGTAGTGACTAGGATCGGCAAGATCTCTGCCATCTTCAAACTGAAATTTTCATTTGCATTCATGGGTGTGGAAACCGCTTTACAATTATGCATACCGAACTTGAACATGAGGTCTTTTGCACACTTTATTTGAGAAACAAAAATTTCATCTTCTACCTGTTTCACTTGAGGACCAAGAAAGTATTGCAAAATACTATCTGACATTTCAAACTCCTTCGTCATGCAAGATTTATAGGGCATTAATTATATAAATGATGTTGGATAAGTTGGCATACAATTTTGAAAATATTTTACAACAAATAAGATAAGGAAAATCCTACCCAACTTTAAATTTCTTAATATTAAGAGTGTTACTTGCTAAAGTGAGTAGAATTAGTAGATTTTAATCCCAAGGTGAGTGTCGCAATTACTTATATCCTAAAAAAAACAAAAAAAAATGATTGGATTTTTTCCTTTCACAGGGATTCAAGGTAAGTGATTGGATCTTTTCTCACCACATAATATTAGGTTGTCCATGATTTTTTGGCATGGATTAAGAAATGAAGGGGCAGAGTGAAGGGGCCATTGAACACAAAATGCATACATTGTTATGATTCTCATGTCACAAGTATATGTACATTATATACTTGTGTTTCTTCCCGTTTAGATCACAAATTAACGTATGTGTCTATTTATTCAACTTTTCAACAATTGCCTATACTTTTCTTGCCCTGCAACTAAACCAACACACATATCATATAAAACTCTAGTATTGGAGATAAACAATAGTGATGAGTCCAAAGTATGAGCAGTTGCTTTTTACCTTTCTTCTGCAACTAATACTTCTTCAAGATTGAGAAAAAGAACCGTCGGCTCACAGCATGTCTTTAATATTTCATTATTGCTTAAAAATGACTTTAAAAGGTTCAAAAATAAAAAATAGAGGACTCCCCTACTTTTTAATTTTTGACTTAAAAGTAGTCATTCTCAACATCTTTTAAGTTATTTTTAACCTGGCCAAGCACTTCCTAAAGCTAAAAATAAGTTAAAAATAGGTTTAACCAACTTTTAAGCCAATTCAAACAGGTTGTTACTACTGTTGTTGAAACTTTACAAATATATGTCGGTCACTCCCATCAAGAAGTCTTTTCATGTGTCCCAAAAGTGGTGTTGCCAACCTTAGACAAGTAGCTATAATCTCTTTAAAATGGGCCAGATATGCCTTTATAGCAGGACAATGATAGCCCATACACTAACTATTTTTATAAAGAGTTAATACAGAAAATCTCCCTTGAACTTGTCCACGAAACTTACTTTAGCAATGAAACTTTACAGGTAATTAGTTACCCCTCCTAATTTAGTTTCAACTGAATTTAATACCTCCTCAAAAGTAGAGAACCACTTGTATTGTGGAAGGTGTTCTACACGCACCTCCATCTGTCAAATCTCCTTTCTTTATTTTTTCTTTTTTTTTTTTATTCCACCATTCTTGAGACTGAGGGGGTATTTTCTATGATTTTCTATGCTACCTTTCTGGGCTATGTTCAATCATGACAATTGAATAAATATCTGATCTATATTTTGGTAAAGCGATTCTGATATAGCTTTGAATAGCAAAGTGGTGGTTGTAGCCATGGGGCTGCCCTTTTTTTGTTTGTTTTGTTCAAATCAAACAAAGCCGAGACCTGCACTTTTCTCTTTTTCTTTACTCAAATACAAAAAGTTTGAGCCATCAATAACTCATTCGGATTGGAAAATCCATTACATATTTGCTCTGCATTAGTAATCCCTAAATTGATAGTCCCTGCATTATTAATTCATGTGTTACTAATCCATGTATTATCAATGTTTGTTCCAAATGATCCCTTAATCTTAATCATTCATATCTCAGTCATTAAGCTGTTTGTTTTCAATGTCTAAATATTAACCATTCAGATCTTAATTATTATGTCCATTTAATTTTATTATTTCACAACCACTTAATGAGTATGAATGATTAAGATTTATAACAAAGTCTTAAGTCATTAATATGTTTATTTAATAATTTGTACAAGGATGACTGTCCACTGCTACTTCATTTACTTTCACTCACCACCCACAACTATCACTATCATCAATAACCACCACTTACCATTCCCAACCACCATACCCAATCCAAACACAACCACCACTCACCAAAATCAATTGTCATCACTATAAATCATCATTTGCAATTATCACCACCAATCATTATTACATTCACTAATCACAATCAATAACTATCATCAAAAGTCATTACTGCTAATCGTCATCATCATTCACCACTGTCATTAGCTATCAGTATCATTCCACTGCTAGTTATCAACCACCATCATCAATAATCATGGTTAATCAATATTGCCAACCACGTTCTATACCATAAGATACAACTAAAGGAATTGTCTCAGTGTCAGAAACCCTAAGAAATCCCTAAGTTGATGCCCAAGTCTTGATTTTTTTTGTAATATATATTACATATGTGTCAACACTAATCTGCATTTGGATTCACAACTCTTTTACTATAACACAGAGGATTGCCTAACTCAAGTTTAATGAAATTTATGCACACCTTGTTGGCAATGTGATCAAGGGTTAGTCACTAGTTAGTTTGTTGAGTTTATTTAGGAGTATAACTTTTCTTAGTCTTTAGGTTTCAGGAGTAGTGGAGTCAGTATTAGATTCATATTTATTAGGAACAAATATATGTGTTGTTTCATTTAGTAGATTTTATCTTTTTTAAGGACTCTTGTAATTTCAGAATCAGTAACTTTAATGCAGAGAAAATTCCCACACTTTGTAAATTCTCTTCTTTTCATTGTTGCAAATTTATTTTTCTATTATTTGGTATGGAGTGCGAAGAAGTCATGTTGCAGCCCTGGAGGATGCAATGGAATTATATGCCTTGGGGTCAGCCAAACATTTGGTATTCGAGCTAGAAAGTTATATTATTATTATTATTTTTGTAGTACTATTGCAGCAACAAAATATGGCTTCTGAATATTTTGTTCAGGCCGCTAATTCGCGCTTCAATGGTCATTACGACCATTGGAGCATGTTGATGGAAAACTTTCTTAAGTCCAAAGAATTTTGGTCAGTTGTAAGTATAGGCATGCAAGATCCAGCAACTGGTACTAACTTTTCGGAAGCACAAAAGGAAGAGTTGGACAATCTAAGGTTAAAGGATCTCAAAGTTAAGAATTACCTTTTTCAGGCTACTGATCGCTCAATACTTGAAAACATTCTTTGCAATGTTACTTCTAAACAAATATGAGATTCCATCAAGGATAAGTGAAGGCAAAGTGAGTGCAGCTTCAAGCACTCTGTGGTGAGTTCGAGGTTCTACATATGCAAGTTGGTGAATCAATAACAATTTATTTCTCTAGGACGTTGACTATCGCAAATAAAATGCAAACTCATGGCGAAAGACTGGAGGATGATACCATCATTGAGAAAAAACTTCGCTCAATGACGGCAAAGTTTAACTATATAGTTTGCTCAATTGAAGAATTCAAATATATTGATACTCTTTCTATTGACGAGTTTCAAGGCTCTTTGTTGGTTCATGAGCAGAAAATAAATTTGCAAGAAAAGGATGAAGTAGCATTGAAGGTAGTATCATCTTCAAAAGGAACAGATCAAGTGAAAGCCAAATGAAAGGGAAAATATTGGCACCATAAAAAGGAGAAGAGCAGTTCTGGCGATTCTCTGGAAAAGGAAAAGAGACGAGATAAGTCGCAAGCTGAATGTTATCGATGCCACCCATTTGGACACTTTTGATCTGAGTGTCGTACCAATTTATAGGAATCGTGGCAGCAGATCTAACTTTTCAGAGACAAAGGAAGATGGGGAAACTAAGGAGAAAGAAGAAGAAGAGGTTTCACTTTTGATGGCATATACTTCCAACGCAAAAGTTTCCACTCATTTATGCTATCTTTACACCGGATATAGTACTCACAAGTGTGGGTAAAAAAAGGCATTCTCATAGATGGATGAAAGGTTTCAAAGTTTTCAACGGTATATGCCATGGGTAAAGGGAAGGTAAAATTCTCAACCAAACAACTCGATTCATACCATAGGTGAGATGTTTTATGTCCCTTCAATGAAGATAAATTTATTAAGTGTTGGGAAGCTTCAAGAAAAAGGATATGAACTTAATATCAAAGGTGGAGTTTATGAGATACGAGATCCTCATTTGGGGTTAATCTCTCAGATTAGCATGTCGTCAAATCGATTTTTCCCTTTATATCTTCACAACTCCATAAAACCTTATCTTTTCTACAAAAATGAAAGAAGATGCCTAGAAGTGGCATTTTTGTAATGGGCATTTAAATTTTTTGAGCTTGAAGTTCTTAAAGCAAAAACAATTGGTGTTGGGTCTTTCAAAGCTTGAATCTCCAAATGAAATATATGAAGAGTGTGTTGTTAGCAAGCAACACCGTGAACCATTTCCAACACGAAAGTCTTGGAGAGCAAAGAAGGTGTTGGAGTTGGTGCACTTAGATATCTATGGTCCGATAAGTCCTACATCTAATGGAGGTAAATGCTATTTCATTAGCTTCATTGATGATTATAGAAGAAATACTTGGGTCTATTTCTTAAGAGAAAAATCTGAATCATTTGAAACCTTTAAGAAGTTTAAAGTGCTTGTTGAAAATGAAGTGGGTTGTAAAATTAAATATTTGTGGACTGATCGAGGTGGCAAATACAACTCACTAGAATTTGTAGAATTTTATGAGAAACGTGAAATTAAACGGCACCTTACTGCATCCTACACACTTCAACATAATGGTGTGTGTGAAAGGAAAAATTGCACTATTCTTGATAAGATGTGTAGTCTTTTGATGAGAAGTTGCTTGCCAAGATATTTTTGGACAGAAGCAGTTCATTAGAGCATTCATATATTGAATTGATGTCTCACCAGCTCTATTCGAAGTATGACACCTCATGAAGCTTAGAATAGACACAAACCAAATGTTGAGTATTTTTGGACTTTTGGGTGTATAGCATATGCATGCATCCCAGATGCCTTGAGGTAGAAGTTGGATGATAAAGGTCAGAAATGCAATTTCCTTGGTATTGATGACAAATCAAAAGATTATCACTTATTTAATCCTATTACCAAGAAAATTGTTATTAGCCAAGATGTTATATTTGATGAAGAAGCAATTGGGAAGTGGAGCGATAATAGTTCGTTTCAACATACTCCATTTTCTGTAGAAGAAGAAGAACCAGAACAACCTTTGAAGATCAATTCATAAGCAAATCTAACAGTACAAGACACTGGAAGGGTTGAACATTTATATGGTGATACTCAGTTCAACAATGAATGTCATCAGTGTAGCAGAGGTGCATCGAGTTGGATGTAAAATTATGAGGTATATGTAATCAGTAAATCTGGAAATGCAGTCAATCATATTTCTTTATTTTCATATTGTGATCCTATATCATTTGTCGATGCCATCAAATATCCAAAGTGGCAGCAAGCCATGGATGAGGAAATTAGATCGATTGAAAAAAAAAAGATACTTGGGAATTGACAAACCTTCTAGAAAATTAGAAAACCATGGAGAAGTCGACAAGTTCAAATCTCGCTTAGTAGCAAGTCTATAAGCAAGAATATGGTGTTGACTATGAAGAGGTGTTTGCTCATGTTACTCGATTAGATACCATAAGATTGGTGATTGTTTTGGCTGCTCAAAATGCTTGGAAAATCTTTCAGTTGGACGTGAAGTTTGCCTTCCTACATAGTGAACTACAAGAAAGGGTATTTATCGAACAGCCGTCTGGTTATGTGAAATTAGGTGCTGAGAGTAAAGTGTTTAGATTGAAAATCGCTCTGTATGGACTAAAACAAGCTCCAAGAGCTTCGTATAGTCATATAGATACTTATTTTTCAAATGACGGATTTCGAAAGTGTCCATATGAACATACTCTTTATATAAAAAAGAAGGATGCAGGGTCTTAATAGTGTGTTTATATGTGGATGACTTAATTTATACTGGAAGTGATGTGGATATGACTGAGAATTTTAAGAAATCCATAATGATTGAGTTCGATATGTCGAATTTGGGTATGATGCATTATTTTCTTGGTCTAGAAGTAAATCAATCTGCTGATGATATTTTTTTTTTATCAAAAGAAATATGTGCGAGATATTTTGGACAGATTCTAGATGAAAATAGCACCACTATGAGCATACCGATGGAGAAGGGTCTAAAGCTTTCCAAAGAACCTGAAGGGAGAAAAGTGGAAAACATTTTATACAAGCAAATTGTTGGAAGCTTGATGTACTTGACGGAAACAAGGCCTAATGTTATGCACGTTGTAAGTCTCATTAGCATATTCATGGAGAGTCCAAAAGAAATGCATCTACAAGCTGTCAAGAGGATCCTACGATACTTGAATGGTACCTGTGACTTTGAATTTTTTTATCAAATGAGAATAGCAGGAGATTTGGTTGGTTACACTGATAGTGACTATGCTGGAAATCTTGAAGACAGGAAAAGCATATCAGGATATGTATTTATGTTGGGCTCTGGAGTTTTTTCTCGGTCTTCAAAGAAGCAACCTATTGTTACTTTGTCGACTACCGAGGCAAAATATATAGCTGCAACATCATGTGCTTGTCAAGTTATTTGGTTGAGGAATATTCTTAAAGAACTTCATTTTAAACAGGAAAGACCAACGCCAATTTATTGTGACAAGACTTCTGTCACGACCTGAGTCTATAGCCTGGACGTGGCCGGCACTCGGTAACCATTGTTGGTCCCCAAGAAAACCCTCATCCTGGCTGACTATAAGCGGAAGACTAACTCAAACATACAAAAGCTTACAACTTAAATAAATTCAATAGCTCAAATACTAACTTTAAAATAATTTGAACAATACTCAATAGATGAACTCAGAGTTTGTAAAAATAACTCAAAGAAGATACATACTGAAACTACTCAACTTTGTCTATCTATGAAGCCTCTACTATTACAGAAAGATATCGGAACAAAACCCACGACATCTCAAGACCAACTAACTGCAAGGTAAAGGTGAAGTACTACGAAATATAAGAAGGCTCACCAAAGCTGACTGGAACTGCAAGTGGTTTCAACGAAGCTTCTGTTGATAATGACCTTGAATATCTGTATCTGCATCATAAGACGATGTAGGCCAAATGACGTCAGTACATTGAATGTACGAGCATGTAAGGGGAATTCTAAAGCATAAACATAAGCTTGAACTAATGGAAAATAAACATACTTACCTCTTCTCCACTCACTCAAATCAACTCAACTCAATGAAACATAGTTCAACTCAACTCAGAGAAATAGGGCTCAACTCAACAATAAGATACTCAACTCTGTGAAACCTAGTTCAACTCAACTCAGAGAAATAGGGCTCAACTCAACAATAAGGTACTCAACTCTGACTCAAGATACTTAACCTAAACTCAAGATACTCAACTCAAGATAAAAGCAATAATAAATGATGCAATATCTGAAAAGTTGTTAAAACAATAGATAATAACTTAGTTGTATGCAAAGATACAATAACAACTCAATTGTATGAAAATACAAAAATAACTTTTTATTTGTATGTAAAGACACAAAATAACTCTGTTTGGGAGATTCTCTAACCGACAAACTTCACTATGAGCTATATGATGATATAGCTTCTAGCCCACGCTGCCAGAACTGTCATATACTTTTCTGGGGTATAGAACCTACTAACAAAGTGTATCCACTAGTCTATGCTAAAAAACAATAAGGAATCATCTAAAAGTATGACCCTTTCTACCCACGTTGGCTACATGGTTTATGAGGGATGTGAGTTGTTAGAACTCTCCTCCATATCGGTGCTCAATACTACTCCCAAAATATAACTTAGATCATTATGTTTAAAATAAAACATTTCCTCTTCCTCATTCTTTGAGATTATTACTCAAAATGTTTTTCTTAAAAGAGATAGTACTCAAAACTGCTCATGAACTCTTTTGAAAATCGGTGTTTCCTCTCATCTTAAATGTAAAAACATTTACTCTTGGGAATACTTAGTTTCCTTATATCATTTTTAAAAAACGAACTCAACTCTACTCTTCCTCAATTCAGAGCTCAAGTCTTTAAAACAAGTTTTAAAACAATTTGTAAAAAGACTTTTTAAAATAAGGTTCATGCAGAATTATAGACGTGAACGACTCAATTCAAGATTTTTAATAACCATGCATAGAACTCAATACTTGGAACTCAACAACTCCAGAACTCAAGGAATTAATGATACTACTCATCTCAAGAGTGCTCGACTTAGAGGGTTCATGCGGAATTATGGGCATGAACTACTCAACTCAAGGACTATCATGGGTAACATGTAGTAGTCCCATGATTAGGAATATAATCCCAAAATGATTAGGAACTCAATACTCAAAACTTAGAACTTGAAGATACTACTCCTCTCAAAGATACTCAATTTATGGAGTTCATGCGAAATTTTTGGGTATGAACGACTTCACTCAAGGATCCCAATGATAATGTAGACTCGTGAATATATTCTCTTCATTCTCATACTAACTTACTTGAGTCTTGAAACAATTTATAAGTTATTGTAGAAGACTCCTCGAAAAGACTCAAAGGGACTTACTCAAACTTTACTCTTAACTCTTCCTTGAATTTGAATTTGAATTTGAATTATAAATTCAAGGGTTATGATTCATGTTATGAATGATCCATCGATGATTAATGAAGGTTTAATTAGTAGGGATTAAGAAGAGAATGAAAGCTCGACTCAATTATGTTGACACTCAATTTTGGCCCTCCACAATATAAATTAATCATCGAGCTTCTTAAATTTCAAACGATTTGTAAAATTTAAAATATTTTCCAAGTCATTTTAAGTAATTTTGTCATTTTAATATTTTTAAAATAATAATTATGTTTTTTATGGTTATGTATATAATTAGTATATTTTATAAATATTTGAAAATCATCACAAAAGATTTTACATTTTAGTTAAATATTTTATTAATTAACTTTAGTTTAAGTTATAGTTATAATTCCGAGTTAATTAGTTTGTAATTAAATTTATTATTTTATAATCAAATTAATTATTTTATTTTGGTAAGATTAAGAAGCTCATTAATTAATTATATTAATTCGTCTTATTTAATTATTAGTCAAATTTACTAATTTAATCAATTTGACTAAGTTTTAAATTTCAACAGGCTACGATTTCATATAATTTGGTCATGTCGTAATTCAAAACCTAACCAGTTTTTTATTACAAGTTTAGTCACTTTTACCCCACCTTAAACCCACTTGGTTAAGATCATTTGGACCATTTTCTAATTTTTAGCAGGCAAAAGCATAGCCCAGCAGCCTACTCTTATTCCTTTTTTTTTTAAGGGAAAATTATCAAAACAACAATATTTTAATCTTTAGTGGGACTTCTTAACAACATTTTAACTATTTATTAAAAATGACAATATTTTAGATTGTTACAAAGATGAGTTATGTATTTATTTTATTTTGATTAATTTGTAAGAATACAAATACTTAATAATAAAATATAGAAAAATATTGAACATAAAACATCAAATAAGGAAAAAAACGACTTTAAAACGTATTCAGTTACTTATTGAAAAGCGTTGATGTTGCCATTATTTCTGTGGAGCGTTTTTTTGCTCTTCAATTCTTAATAATTTGCAAAAAAAGTTTTGTCTTGCTATTCATTCAATTGATAATATTACTAGCTTGTTCAAATCGAATTCGACATATTCTTAAAGCGGATGTTTTCGATTTCCACGACTATAATTTCGTCAGCTCCATTGAATAGCAAAATTTCCGACATCAGGTATATTTTTTTTTGTTTATTTTGAATCGGTGAAATCTTTGTATGGTTTGAAATTTTTATGTAAATTTCGACATTAGTTCCATTGAAATCAAGAAAAATCACATGAACACGCTGAGGAACAATCATATGTTTTGTATCCAATATATGATGCATAAAGTTTGAAAGTGCTAGATTTTTTTCTGGTTCCCTAGTTGTTTTCTTTGTATTTGAATGCATACAAAAAACAAATTGTATCCCATTACGTTACATGTAAATATTAACAATATGAAATTGTATATTTTTTAAAGTTTTGAAGTTGTTGTTACTGTATGCATACAACTTTATAAAAGGTTTAAAATCGAAAATAAATTAAAGATTGTATACTAATATTGGTTGCCTTTCTGTAATTTATGGATACAGTTAAATATTGGATTTAATATTGGATGTAATTGATTATTGGATACAATCATATGTTCTGTATCCAATATATGATGCATAAGGTTTGAAAGTGCTTGATTTGTTTTTGGTTTCCTAGTTGTTTTCTTTGTATTTGAATGCATACAATCTTTTTTTGTATCCCATTACGTGACATGTAAATATTAACAATATGAAATTGTATATTTTTTTAGTTTTGAAGTTGTTGTTACTGTATGCATACAACTTTATAAAAGGTTTAAAATAAAAAATAAATTAAAGATTGTATACTAATATTGGTTGCCTTTCTGTAGATTCTGGATACAGTTAAATATTGGATTTAATATTGGATGCAATTGATTATTGGATACAATTTTTTTGTTTTAGCTATACTGCAAATATGTGATTATCAAATATATATTTGTTAATGTAGTTATGGGAAGCATTAGTTTTCTAGTCATGCATTCTGGGAGGTGGAACGAGGATAATTGCTATGTTGATTACACTGTAGAAGCAATTGTGATAAAAGAATATGCGACATTTAGAGAATTATTAGATGTTGTTTGTAAGCAAATTTGTGTTGATTTGAGCTTCAACAGTGTGAAACTTAGGTATAAAATAGAGGGTAGTAATGCACCATTGGAAATACACAACGACATGGGTGTGAGGGTGTATGTGTCTTTGAAGAAAGATAATAAGGAATTGGCAAAGTATCCTCTATGTGTATCCGTATTTGTGAATGATTGTGAATTGGCTGATAGAAATATTTCGGAAGATGGATTTCAAATGTGTGGAATAGATGGAGGATATATAGTTGATACACAAGCATTAATGCTTAGTGTGCCGAACAATAGCGATTACATGAATT
>JAJOOS010017718.1:0-25842 GCA_029582725.1 Solanum chiquidenum | reverse complement strand
TTTTTTTTTTTTTTTTTTTTTTTTATATCTATTATTCATGTTGTTTCAACGTAACTCCTTTTTCATATACTAACTTGAGAAAATATTTTAAATATGATGAATTATATTTAACTTGAAATTGAGACAGAAATATAATTTATTTATTTTTTTAAAAAGAAGGTAAATTAGATGTAATTGAATGAAGAAACTTAAATATCATCAATACCCTTTTAAAAATATTAATTTATAGAATTCATGAAATTTCTTTTATATTTTTAATTCTATTTTAGAGGGATGGAAACTAAACTTATTTGATTTATTCGTTATTTGTCTTTTTTACAAATTATGGCTAACTTAGTAAATTGAACTATATGAACTAAAACAATTGACAATGCTATTTATTTATCTTCTGAATATGCATTATAGTATTAGTAACTCTATTCTTACACACTTTTAGAGAATCTTGACGATTTTCATAGTAATGTGTGATTGAATGGATACTAATTTTAAAAAATTAAAAAGTAAAAACTAAAGTAAAACATAACAAAATAAAAGTATAAAAAACCACAAGAAATTTTAAGAATGCTCGATGGAGCATGATAAAAGTAGAAATAAATGTTTAATATGGTATGATTATAAAGTAAGTTAAAAGTTAGCATGATTAGGTAAATATCGTTCTTCCCCGTCTCGCTTCCTTTTTCACCATTTAATTTTCACGCGTTTTAGGAATTAACTTATGTAATACAGTCGATCCGCTAAAATTCTTATCAATGTATCTTTATCCTCGATATCTTTGATTAGTTTAGTCTTTACTTTTATGAACCAATGAAATATTTATGATTCTTGTACAAAGAGCATGCCGAGGGGCTATTAAACTCACCGTACACTTGCATTACTACCTGAACTTCTTCTTTATATTTTGAACCCCCTGAACAAAAATCATGGGTCCGCCACTGATAATATCACTAATTGAGTATTTACATTACTCTATCGAGTGTCATATAATTAATTAAAACAATATTTCTTATCAAATAGGAGTAGAACTTTATTTACAACACTATTAGTTGTTTTAATCTTGGAGTAATTGTTTATCTCAATTTATGTGAGAATTTAATTGTACAAGAATTATAACCATTAGATTTTGATTTAAATATTTTAATCAATAAGCATTTTGATAATGAAGTTTGTAATTATATTGATTTTCTCTCTATAACATTGATCATGCGCAAAGCGTATACACAGAGACTAGTTTAATTAAAACAAAAATTACAATATTATTTTTATTAGAAAGCAAAGCATCATCCCGACTCGTTGTTCTTTTACCTTTGGATGGTTTTGTTTCTACTAGGAGCAATCTGGATTAGGTTCAATTGGCATAAAGGCAGTGAAGTGACATAGCTGAGGAAGTTGTTTAGCTTTTGTATAGTTCACAAAGCCAAATTTCTCTAGATATTTGATGCAATCGCAAAGATCTTTGCGGTCTGATTGTGAGGCAGCAGCTGTTTTAGCCAAACTTTGCAATCCAACACAACATTCTTCACTAGGTTTTGGATCTTGAGCTAGTACAAAAAGTGAACAAGGTTTTACTAAGTGTAGAACATCTTTCGCACAGTTAACAGCTCCATTTGTTTGGCCTAAAATTAGAGTAAGAGCAAACAAAGTTAAAAGAATTTTTGCCATTTTTTTTCAATTCTTGGTGATAGTGACTATTGTAGAAACTCTATTTATAGAGTTGAGTATTCAAGTATTTTGAATTTAACATTAATATGAAGTCATATATTCACTTGATTTGTTTGACTAGAGAGAATGTAGTAATTAAAGTAATCTTGACTATTCAATTATTTTATATTTAACATTAATATAAAGCCCTATATTTACTTGATTTGTTTGACTAGAGAAAATGTAGTAATTAAAGTACTCTTGACTATTCAGTTACTTTAAATTTAACATTAATATAAAGTCATATATTTGTTTGACTAGAAAGAATGTAGTAATTAAAGTAATATTGATTATTCAATTATTTTGAATTTATTAACATTAATATGAAGCCATATATTCACTTGGTTTGTTTGACTAGAGAAAATGCAGTAATTAAAGTAATCTTGACTATTTAATTATTTTGAATTTAACATTAATATTAAGACATATATTCACTTGGTTTGATTGACTAAAAAAAAATGTAGTAATTAAAGTAATGTTAACTATTCAATTATTTTGAATTTAATACTAATATGAAGCCAAATATTCACTTGGTTTGTTTGACTAGAGAGAATGTAGTAATTAAAGTAATCTTGACTATCAATTGTTTTTAATTTAGCATTAAAGTAACATTAAAGATATAGTGAATAATATTTGATTATTAAGAAATAATGAACATTATGTATAACAAATTTATTTTTATAATGAATCATTGAATTCTTGAATTTATTTTAAAATGAATCATTTGACAAAAAAAAAAATATTACAATGAATCATACATATATATTGTACTTTATGTATAATGAATTTATTTTTTATATGAATTCAATAAATATGTTATATGATTTAATAAGATGTAATGGTTTTGATGTATTCATTGTACTTTATGTATAATAAATTTATTTTTTTAATGTGAATTCAATAAATATGATACATAAATTAGTAAGGTACGATGATTTTGATGTAATCAAAATTAACCTTCATTCACTCTCAAAACACTCTTTAAATTAATAACTATTAATTTATCAATTAAATAATACCTCTACAAAATAATAATATTTCATAATCCCACCTATATTAATTTGGTGAGGTTTCATTATAGCTATCAAGAAGCATCAAGGCATGAAGTCTGGAATGAAGCAATGATGGAGGAGATTGGTATAATAGAGAAGAATGATACTTGAAAGTTGGTTGATAAATCCAAAAACAGAAATGTAACGGGGTGAAGTGGGTTTATAGAACCAAACTTAATCCAAACAACTCATTTTATAAATATAAAGCAAGGTTGTTGTGAAAGGTTATGCACAAGTTTAGGTTTTGGATTATGGAGACATGTTTACACCTATTGCACGACGTGATACAATAAGGATTCTATTTGCTCTGGCAGCTCACTCAAATTGGAAGTTGTATCATGATAGAATGGATGCGTCCACTAATCGTCAATGGACCAGGTCCCTTAACAGAATAATAGTTCAGAAAATAAATAACTCAAAGTAAATCAGACACAAGAGATTTTACGTGGAACCCCCTTGCTCAAGGGAGGAGAAAACCACAACCTTTCCTCACAGGATTTCCAACCAAAATCAGTTTCACTCAAAACGGAGCAAAGCTTCAAATTACAAACTCTTGCAACCTAGGAATTAAACTCTTAATCCCTTCCCTTGCTGTAGCAACTCTACTAGCAGTAAAGAACTAAGCAATAACTCTTTTGCCTACTAAACCAACTAACTCTAGTTGATCTAGAATTTCACTAAGCAACAATTAAGTTGCTCACTACACCAACTAACTCCAGTTGATATAGAATCGAATGACAATTTTGAAGAAAAATCGAGAGGATCTTCAAACAATTGTATAGGGATAAAGCAACACTCGTCTATGTAATGTATCAGATCTCCAGATTTTCCTCAGCTCATCGATCTCCAAGCTGCAATGATTGATTCAACTCACCTCACTTTCTCAGATGCTTGATTCTCAACATAATAGAGATATTCATGATGTATCAACTCATTTTTAATCATATTGAATCGAAATTGAAAAGATTTTTGACAATTTGGGAGAAGAAGTTTGAATTTTAAATTTTTTGAAGTTGTTATGCTTTGGGAGATTTTGATTAGCAGCGCCAACAACGTAATTGCGTGATTTATGGATTTGATATTTAATTTTATGTTTCTTTTCCTTTTTAAGCGCAACATAAAAGATTTTTTTCCTTTTTAGCGCAACAGAAAGATTCTACTTTTATCAGAATTAATGTATCCGGATGGTGACTTATGTATCTGGAAGGTACCAAATTTAAGGGATTTATTGTAATTAGAAAAAGAGTAGGGATAGGATGTAATTTACTCCTTACACTATGTGATTTATGTAAGTTATTTCAAAAGACCCACTTAAGCAGGCCCATAACAAAAAATCAAACTTACAACAACCGAATCGAATTAACAAAAATCGAACCAAGTTAGCAAAAACCGAACCGAAATAATTTGATTCGACATTCGGTACACTATTTCAAGAACCAAAAACCGAAAAAAACTGAAATCGAACCGAATTATTGAATGCCTAATCCTAACTCTTACAATACGACCTAATTAAATAGAAAAGTTTCACTACTATTACTTCTCCTCTACCCAATCCTCACTTTAAATGTTTAGTCTACTTAGTTTCACTTACAAAATAATAATTACAGAAATACACACCTTTTGTTTCACTTATTTTCATTATCCCCTGTTACTTTTAAAAATCTCCAAAATCCCGGATACAAAAATTTCTACACTAAAAATCAAAGTTTATCACTTCCTTATTTCTCTCTTTAATCTTCTCCTCATTATCTAGACAGTTAATTTATCCATCAGTTTTCAAAATCAAGTCTCTCTCTGTCAAACATACTCTAGTTAATTTCGATACTTTCTCTTCTCTTAAAATCCTTTTTCGATTTTATTGTTCATTTGTTTGTTCTTCTCTAACTGTTGAATGACATGGATGATTCACCATCAACTAGCACTAATCGGATTTATGACTACGAAGATATTGCTTGGGCGGAGAAGAGATACAAAAGGCTCCACGATCCATTGCTAATGCCAAATGTAAAATATGAGAAGAAGAAAAGGATGGTGCTTCATCTTCGAAACCCCAGGTTTCTAAAACCCCAAAAAAGAGGTCAAAAATTTGTTCCTGCAATTTCTCGACCTTCATTACCTAAGGTTAGGTTTTAGTTCTTCTTTCGATTGTTGTAATGTTTTTTGTTAGTTAATCAATTGATGATACAAAAATGAACAATTTTAGATCTCGTATTTGTGGGTATCCTGGTCACTCTGCATTACAGTGTACTAATCGTTTCAATCATGCTTCTTTTGATAATGATCTTCGTTGCTAATGTATTTTAATGTATCAATGTTATCTGTAATCAATTGATACACTAACCCTACGTAAGTCAAGTTATGATATATTTTGTTTCAAGTGTCATAACATTAGTAGTTATGCATCTTTCAGTAGATCTCAGTCAATAATGTATAATCCAAGTTTTGTTTATCCGTCTATGTATCTGGTATTTGTAGTTTCATAGTAAATGTTGTATCAGTTACATATGAGATACATTATTTACAAATACATTATTTTTTGCATAATATTCTGTTGTTTTTTTGGATCATTACAGTCTATGAAGTATGTTATCAAACAAATCCCAACCCACTATTTGAAGTTTGGTCCAACATATAGAACAATGATTTTGTAGAAGATTTCAAAAAGTACATGAATGCCAAGGCTATCGAGTTGTTTACAAATTCTATTTTGGGCCATATCTCGACATTCATACCTGCAACTATCAGGGTTAAATATCAAAATGCTTGTTGCTTCTTGATATTGAGCAGGATAACAGTAATGAGCTCCATATTCGGTATGCGAATGGGAACATTTTGCGCTTCACTATAAAGGAATTTGCAATAATAACCTGATTGAAATGCAGTGGAAATCCTAATAACTTTCAATATCCGAATTCCTCTAAGAGCAGCCTTATTCAAAGATATTTTCCTGATTTAGTAAACTCTAATAGTGTGAGCAAGGGACGACTTGTTCAACGTTATCTTCAAGGTAATTGAGACAATACTCAGGATGCTTTCCAAATGGGAATTCTCTACTTCATCAACTCATTTGTTCTCTCACAAGTACTTGATGCACCTATCCATGTTAACGACTTTCTGATGGTCGAAGATGGTACATATGAACATTTTACTTTGGGAAAACGTGCATTTTCCAAGTTAATGATCTCATGGAGCCAAGAGAGAACCAAAGTAAAACAGTTGTATCGTTTAAGCGGCATGCCTTATGCTCTAAATGTATGGGTGTATGAGTGTGCATTAGTTGTCAATGAGGAAATTGTTGTCAAGGAGGGAGACTACATCCCAAGGATACTGAATTGGCGAGTTGTTGGTGTCAAGCCTAAATTTGAAATGTTTATGTCTAGTATATTTACTGAGGTAGCGACCATTTTTATAAATTTCAAGTTTCAATTATTTTTGGTATGCTGACTTTACAAATTTGTTTTAGAATGCATGTACCCATATACAACCGACTCGTGATGAATTGATTGTACTTGATTTGCCGGACAATCTGGTTGTCTCTCATTCCGAACATTCTATGTCTGCTGATAAATCTACACAAGCTATATCAGATGGCATTCCTGGGTTTGAGGATATCTCCTCTAAATCACCGAATTAGATTGTAAGGAGGAGTAGACGCGTATTTGGTACATCATCTACACCCCCTCCCCCCAAAGAGAAGAAAGAAAGTTGTTTTGACCAAAAAAAAGTATTGCAATGGAACAATCTGAGCAGTCCCCCGTGATACAAAAAGATTCATTCTCTATTCCCGATTCAGCTGGTCCTTCATCTGATCCTAAAGAAAAGAAAGATTTTTTCACATATCAAAGGAGTTAAGCAATATCTGACAGAATATATAAGTGATTCTCATAATTATTATTGAATTCTCCATTGTTCTACAGTAAATCATTATTAACTTATTTACGTATTTTCATAGGTGGACAAAAAGTTTGATGATCTTCAAGTCTTGATAAAAAATAATCACAAAGTTTTATTGAAAGCAGTTCGAAAGCTAAAACGGAAGGTAGTTGTTATTTACTAAATTTTTACTATTTGTAAAGCTATCATTCTAATTATATTGTTTTTTTTTTTTGCTTGAAGAGAACTGCTGTCAGATCACTTCCAATCTCGTATGAAGAGGTAATTGAAGAAGACAATGTGAATCAACCCCAAACTACTAATCAATTTGTTGAACCAAGTTCTCCAATTGATATGGAGTTTGTCAACAACGTCCTTGTTGATAACCCTGATGTAGAGGCTGAAGAAGAAACAAAGGTACATCAACATGAGGTCTTAGAGGTAAGAATCATATACATTCATTAAAGTATCTAATATTCAATAAAGTATATAACACCAGCTGATACATTATTGTAGTGATACAATTACAGCCAGGAATTTGTGAAACATTGATAAGTGTAGTAGTTACATTATGTTTAAACTTCAAATGTAAGATTAGTTTCAATTGTTGAATCATTATTATTTGATTGATATTCTAATCAACATAGGATGATGATACATTAAAGGATAAAAGAGGCAACGATGATGTATCAGAACCACCATCTACAGTAGATGTTCCTGTTGCAGGAAATGTATCTAAGAAAGTTTTTGTAAGTTTAAGTTTATGTATATGACATAGTTTAATCATTTAATGTATCTTTCATTAATGATGTAGTATAAGTTACTGATTTTGATACATTATTCTTTGAATTATTTTGTATTTTGCATAGTTTGCTGATACATCAAATGATCCACAAGCTGGTGAGGATGTATATAATGAAGTTGTAAGTACACGTTTATGTATAAATATATTAGTTTATTCATTTAATGTCTCATTCATAGATGATGTAGTATTTGTTTCATTTTTGATACATTAGTTTTTGACTTAAGTAGTAACATTCATATTTGGAGCTGGTGAGAATGTATCCAACGAAGTTATTGTAAGTATAATTTTACGTATAAATCTTTTTATCATTTATTGTAGCGTTATAACAAAAAATATTGTGCTTCTTATCAGGATGATGTAGTAGAGTTTGGCACCAAAAAAATTGAACAATCATCTGTGGTTCAAGATGTTGCTGATAAATCACAACATAACATCCCACTTCCAGACAAAGTTCCAGTAAACATTGATACATCGGTAAATTCTAAATAATTTCTTCGATTGTTTGTTGGTTATTAAATGATACAATTTTCTTATTATTGATTTAAAAATAGAGGATTCTACCACATCGACATCCATTTCTGCTGGAACCCAAGAAGCTATGGACGTACTTATTGCAGGCCTTCAAACTCCTTTGTGTGTTCAACCATTGAGTGTTGTCAAGTCACATTCATTAACCGATACACATCAATCTGTACCTGACAGTAAATTACGCACGAAAATATTGGACAATGAGATGGTCGTGTATCAACTATCAGAGACCCCTGTTCAGCGAAATCGAATGCCATAAAAAATATTCAATCACCATATTTGACTGAATTTAGTTCTAGTGACAAAGGAAAACAGACAGTTGAAGAAAAAGTTTATCCGATCTCCCCATTTTGATGAATTTGGTATTTCTTACCAACCTCCGTCAAATTTATTGGACGAATATTCCAAGTGGATTTCTAAAGGCCTCCTTAAAACCTATGCCCACAAGTGAGTAACAATTTAATATTTTCATATAGTAAAATATCATACTGTTTTCACCTATTTAGAATTTTAATATATATATATATAGGAAACCAATGGATGACAAATACAACACCAAATTAGCTTTATTTGGATTTGAACACATGGAATTTGTAGTTGCCTTTCTCAGGGATAAAAATTGGTTTTATGCCATATCTCAGTCAAAAAAATGTTGGAAAGATGAGGTACGATAGTTACCTTTGAAATCAATCACACAATCCCTCAACATATCCTCTAAGGTCTGAATAGTGCGCTCTGCTTGCCCATCTGTCTGAGGATGAAAGGTAGTACCTAAGTTCACCTTTGAAGAACCGATAACTAGAACTCTACAGACACGGCTTCATAGACTCCCTAGGACTCTTAAATTTTGTGCTCTGATACCAAGTTTGTCACCCCCCGAGCCTACACCCTTGGAGGGATTGGTACTCGAGAACCATTGCTGGCCCCAAGAGAACCCGTGGTCTGGCTTACTTACTCAGTGGAAGACTTAACTCAACATAGATAAATCTATGTAATAAACTGGAATGTTATAAAGGAACATTCAACTGGCCATTAAAGCAAACTCAAGTCTTAACATAATATAATGACAATGAAAAGACTAAAGAACTAACATATGACTGTCTATAAAGCCTCTAAAACAACTGAGATGGATGTCGAGACAATACCCACTACATCCTAATGAACAAAAGATACTAAAAGCAATAAAAGGAGTCCCTTAGAAGCAAGGAGGCTCACCAACAACTCTAGAGCTCAATGAGAATCAACGATGCGCTGGATGCTGATCCTGGTTACCCGTGTCTGCATCATAAGAAGATGCAGGACAAATGGCATCAGTACATTGAATGTACGAGTGTGCGAGGGGAATTAAAAAACAAGGCACAAGCTTGAAAGGAACTGAAAGACCTTACCTTGCTCAACTCAACTCAACTTAATTTAACACATTTCAATATAAAGTAGTTTAAAACAAGTGCAATAGAAAGAAAAGCTTTTTAAAACATGGATGTCAACTCTGTGTATTTGGAAATACAATAATACTCTATGTGTATGAAAAGATACAATATAACTCTGAAATGTATGCAAAAATACAATTAAACTATGTATATAAGAATACAAATACTTCTGTGGGAGTTTCACTAACTGACAACCATCACGTAAGAGCTATTGTGATGATACATTATTTTGCCTCACACTACCAGGGCCGTTCTATACCTTGCCGAGGATATAGAACCTGAACTACTAAGTAGATCCACTAGTCTATGCTAAAAAGCATTTGAGTCTTAGATTTTGATTTAGTTTTCTAGATTTTGTATTTCAAATCTTGATCAAAAAATATGCAATAAAATTAGTAGATTGTGTCTCACGCATATATCTTTAATAATTCATATCATATTCAAAAATAAATAAGTAAAAAACACGTTGATTATATCAAATTTGGAGACCCCAATAATTTTAGTCCATCATGGGCAGGGACACTATTGTTGAGATATGGGTTAGTCGCCTACTGACATTCTAAATCCAATTACTTCACTCCCTTTGAAAGTTGGGCCCTTCTCAGGGCGGGCAAAAAATAGAGTATAAAATAAAATGGGATAGCTTAGCAGGTAGGTACCACTACCAACATGAAGGAAAGCAACTCGAAAAAAAATCCCCTATTGTAAGAGGCTGGTGGAAGGTGTGAGATCCGAATCACTGTCTTAGTCTGTTTCTTGTTCGGATGTATCACCTACTTCATTGGAAGAGTTCTATCCCTCAACGGGAGCAAGGAAGGACTTATAAAGCTACAAGTTTAAGAATTCAAGCATTCAAGTTTAAGAACGATCAAGATCAAGACCATTGGATTAAAGAACAAGCTCGAAGCCCTTGCCTGCCATCCACACCAGAATAAATAGAGTTTTCCAAAAAAACCTGCTAGTGGAGGAAGACCTCCTAGGGATAAGAGACATAGGGCTTTTAAACCATACAATCGAAAACACTTTCATAAGCAAGCAAATGGAAGTCTTTACTATAATTTTTGTCTTAAACCATCTATTAAAATCTTGAATAAAACTCTCGGGACGCAGCCCATACAAAGTCTAAAATATAAAGAAATGACATAAAGGAAATAATGGGGTTGTACTCGTAGCTATGAGGACTCACCAAATCTTCATGTCTTCGTGCTCCTTAGAAACCTAGCCTTCAAAGGAACTCAATCTCTGAAACCCTACATTTGATTAGAATGTAGGCAGTATGCGTTAGTACAAAGTACCAAGTATGATAGTTAGCACAACATCATAAGAGCATCTCAAATTGGTTAGTCAACATAAGACATAACATAAGAGATAATAACATAGTCATAGCATAATTTCAAACATAAGCATCATATAATCATAAGTCTTCATCACCACTACTCATCCTTCTGTGGAATCCATTAGTCGGACTCCCAAGAGTGCCAGTCTATGCAGATATCTTGCTATATCTTTCTTATCTTCCTCAAAATGGGTGGTGCTACCCATAGACAACCCGCTCAAGGCATTAGCAACAACCATGTCCAAAGAGATTGCCCTTGCGGGATGTTCTTTTGTTAAGCAAGTCAGATACTTAAAACAGAAATCTGGATTCTTGTACACTGCCTTATATTTAAAGCAATGTGCAGTATCCTTACAGCGGTACTATGTTGGTAATTACCATAACCGGTGAACTCAGATGGTGAGTTCCATTGGGTGTTGGTTGTTGTTGCTTTAAAAGAGAGGCTCATACACAATTACGATTAATCAATGATTACAAGAATAAAAATGTAATCTAGTGAGACAAAAAAGTTGGGAATGATGTTGTCATTTACCTAATTTAAACCTTTTTACAAGATTATACCATCATACGACATTCTCAAACCTGCCCAAAACCTAAGGACACACTAGATGAACTTTTAGATAATTGTTTTTTTATAAAAAAAATTGTGAAATTTCGATTCTTAGTTTTTATACATTTTTTTGTCAAAATTTGTTTAGGTATTTCAAGTTAATTTATTTCTTGTGTAATAATTTTTTTTAATTTCCAACCATCTCCTTTGTCTAAGGTTAAACTCTTTCTAAGTAAACACATACTGAAGGCTCTTGTGATTAGTGAACACATCCCACATGAACACCATAAAGATAATGGTGCCATATTTTCAAAGAAAAAACTACAGCAGCCAACTCTAGATCATGGGTTGGATAGTTCCTCTCATGGACTTTCAATTGTCTGGAGGCATAACCTATAACCTTGCCATTCTGCATAACACACAACTCAAACCAACTCTAGACAAAAGAAAGGTTCTCATTCACCCCTAAACCTTCTAGAGGGAGAATGGACACTGAGTCACCTATACACTTCTTTAACATAGAAATATGGAACACCGGGTGAACCGAAGCCAATTCGATAGGCAATTTCAACTCATAAACGACCTTTCTGACACGCTTCAAGATCTCATAAGGCCCAACATACCGGGGGCTAAGCTTCCCCTTCTTACCAAACCTCATCACCACTTTCATGGGTGGATTTTGGTCCATAACCTCTCCATTAACTAAGTTGACTCAGAAGAAAGTCAAATTTCAATGGTCGGATGATTATGAGAAGAGCTTTGCAGAATTGAAAATTAGGCTGACTACAGCTCCTGTTTTTACTCTACCAGAAAGGTCAAATGGTTATGTTATATATTGTGATGCTTCCAAAATTGGCCTAGGTTGCGTGTTGATTCAGCAAGGTAAGGTTATAGCTTATGCTTCTAGATAGCTTAAGGTGCATGAGAAGAACTATCCAACTCATGACCTCGAGATTGCAGCAGTGATGTTCGCACTAAAGATTTGAAATGAAGAGGTTCCGATCGAAATCTTATATCGTCAAGTTAAGAAGTTGAGGAGTAAAGAGGTTGCCTCCGTAAAAGTCCTATGGAGAAACCACCTAGTTGAGGGTGCAACATCGGAGGCCGAGGCCGACATGAAGTCCTGCTACCCTCATCTTTTTCCTCATACTCCTAGCCAAAGTTGAGGTTAGTAGTCTCTCTTAATTTGGTATAAATTGAAAATCATGTGTGTTGATGATTATGACATGATTTCCTTGTATGTGCATATTTTTTTGAAAAATTCATGCTTCAGTTGTATTTTGAGTTTTCATGAATTTTGTTTCTCATGGTTGAAATTGAACCCATAGATGTTGTGTGATGTTGTCTTCATGAGAGTTATAATGAGCATGTTTGATGTTGTCTTGTTAAAGAAATGTCTTGTTGATTGCTTAATATATATGTTAATGCTTATTGAATATGGAGAAGGTAGGTCCTCCTATACTTATGTGAAGTAAAGAGTTTTGAGCATAGATATCTTCGCTACGAAAATGTTCAATTTTCATAAGATCTTCTTGACTGTTATTCAAAAGGTCTAATAATGTATATATATTGGACATTTTGAGACAATTATAGATCCTGGAAGACAATTCTGATTGGTTAGGTTTCCTACGAGACCTTGGTAAGCCTGTGATGAAATCCATATTAATCATCTCCCACTTCCATTCCGAAAGTTTTATATTCTGAGTCATACCGCCTTGACTTTGGTGTTCTACTTTAACTTGTTGGCAATTCGGACACTTGGCCACAAACTCTGCAATGCCCTTCTTCATACTACTCCACCAATAAACTTCTCTCAAATTGTGATACATCTTTGTGGAACCCGGATGAATGGAATATTTGAATTCAAGTAATAGTCAAGATCAAGATAAAGTTCGAGTTTAAGTTCAAGATCAAGTTCAAGACAAATTTAAGATCAAGCTCAAGAGCCCTTGAATTTATATTTGAAAAGGTGAATTCAAAGGAATCATAAAAATTGTAACACTCGCAATTTGAAATAATAAATACGATTGTTGCATAATTTTCAGTTCTTGATTATTGTTTTCTGGACGCAAATTTATTGTCTACAAATTCTAGCACGCCCAGTAGCAAAATCTCTACCTCTCATCTCAACTTTTCAAGCATCAAAGCATATTGAGATAGATTCCATGAAGAAAATCTCTTGATCAAAAAAACTACCTCTAAGGCCTCTAGCTCCAAGTTCTCTACTAAAGTTGAAGGCATTCTTGGTGTTACCTTTGAATATTTCGGAGTTGTTACAAGAAGCAAGGTTGCTACGCTAGAACAACAAACACTTCAAGTGTCGTCCGCATCAACTCCTATTTTTGGGTCTTCGACTCCAAAAGGAGCAAGTTCCTCCACAAATGCTTTGGATGGAAGAAGTAGTGTTGCTGAAAATATCAAGAAGACATTGGCTCTACTTGAGCAATCTGGTTCCGAAAACTTTACCACAAGAGAGAGATATGATTCAACTAATGAATCATCTCCACATGCATCACGTACGTGAGTCTGCTGAAGATTAACTTACACGACAATACATGCTATTCTCCTACATATCCAATGATCATGCAAGCGATGGTGACTATTGCTTCCTCTTTTGAGGAACAACTCGCAAATCTGACTAAGTTAGTTGAAGGATTGACAAAGCATGTACAACACCAAGAGTCTCGAATTGATAAGTTGATGGATAAGATTGAAGGAATTTTAGATGGAGAAGCGAGCCATGCGCCTGGAAAGGGTGTTAAAGTTCAAGAGATCGAAGATCCTGCGAAGAAAGCACCGTTTGTTAATGAGATGCCAGATTCTTCTGAAGGAATGATCTCACTCGATCTCTTGAAAGAGTTTATTGAAGGCACTGTCAAAGATAAGTATGAAGTCTCCACCAAGTATTCTCAAATTTCAACAATTTGAGGGTAAAGGAAATCCAAAACAACATGTTGCACACTCTATGGAGACATGTATGGAGACATGTAATAATGTTTGAACCTATGGAGACCATCTTGTCAAACAGTTTGTTCACTATCTAAAAGGAAATGCCTTTGATTGGTACACAGATCTCGAGCCTAATTCTATTGATAATTGGGAGCAACTAGAGCACGGGTTTCTCAATTGCTTCTATAGCACAAGGTGTACACTGAGAATGGTTGAACTCACGAATACTCGCCAAAGGAAGGATGATCCGCTTATAGTTTTCATAAATTGATGGAGAAACGCTAGCCTAATTTGCAAGGATAGGCTCAGTGTAGCTTTAGCAATCGAAATGTGTATCCAAGGAACGCACTGGGAGTTTATTTACATCTTGCAAGGAATAAAACCGAAATCCTTCGAAGATATAGCTACTCACGCTTATGATATGGAGTTGAGCATGTCCTCTACTGGAAAAGATATGACTTTTTTCCATGATCCTCGCAAAGGAAGAGACAAGTAGGAACCTAAGAGATGGATCAAATTTGTGCCCAAAAGTGACAACAAAGAATCCATGAATGTTAATGTGTCACCTGTGAAGTTCACTACGAAGGAGGGCATGAAGAAAAATATGAGAACGACTTTCCAAGCACGTACGAATCAAAGGTTGACTAAGGTAGATGCAAGGAAAAAAGTATCCCTTCTTGGACTCTGATGTTTCTGAGATTTTTGATGAGTTGCTCAAGTTAATGCTCATTGAGTTGCCAGAAATGAAGCGACCTAATGAAGCTAGAAAAACTTATGACCCAAATTATTGCAAGTATCAAAGACTTGTGAGTCATCCTCTTGAAAATATTTTGTCTAACCAAATCTCTATCGCATTTTTCTCACTCTATCTAATCCAAATATATATCTCTCAAAAGCATGAAGAAGAGTTATTGGAGCAAGACACATCTCAAGATTATATAGATAGCGATGAAGGTTGGATTCTTGTGACTAGGCAAAGACGCAACAAGTCAAGCTTATGAAAAAAATCATTCGAGCAACCGATTAGATGGAAGATGGTGAGGAAATTGGAGAAGCAGAAAAAAATCAAGCACCCAAAGAGGGTAAAGGTAAAGGTGCATCACTACTAGAAACCCTGACGTCCTGTAACTCTAGAGGAATTCTTACCTAGTTCGTTCTGCACAAAGTCTATTCAAGACAATGTCGAGGCATCATGTTTCATGAAAGAAGGAAAAAATAACAAGAGTGTATCATACTAACAAAGAAGGAGCAACGAGTGAATCCTTACCAAAAGTGTCTCCATATGACGAAGAAAAAGCAACAGGGGAAATCTCGTCAATGATGTCTCCTTCATCTTCTGAAAAACCTATTGAACCTTCTTCCCAAGAAGCACATGCATGTGATACAAAAATCACATTTACAGATAATGATCTTCTATTTGGTGAAACACTACACAATTGTCCTTTGTATATGGTGGGTCACATGATAGAGAAGAAGATAAATATAATCTTAATAGATGAAGGATCTAGAGTCAGCATTTTGTCTATCGACACACTGAAGGATCTCGGCATCACGACTGAAGAACTTAGTGAAAGTCATTTGTTGATACAAAGATTCAATCATGGGGGATAGAGGTCCATATGCTCTATTAAATTAGAGATTCACATGAAAGATTTGCGATCAAGCACATAGATGCATGTGATCGATGCAAAGACTTCATACAATATATTACTTGGCAGGCATTGGGTACACAAGAATAGAATTGTCTCATCATCTTATTATCAATGTTTGAAGTATCTTGCAGACGGGATTGAAAGGAAGATAGTTGCAGATGATAATCATTTCACCAAAGTTGAGACGCACTTTGCCGATGCAAAATTCTATTTAAAGAGTTATGTTGTTAAAAGGACAAAATCTAATGATGTCAAATCAATCAAGTCTGATAAGATCACAAGCAAAAGAATTGATGTGGCTGTCGGAAAGGTAAAAGTTGACACTAAAGAACTTTGTCCAATTCTTAATGAAGTGAAGATCATGTCTTAAAAGAAGAAGCTGACTTCGGGGCTTCACGATGTTTTAAAAGTAAATAAAGAAGTAGGTCAATCATCTAACCTTCAAAAAAATGTATTGAGAGGGTTAACTCTTCCTATCCGACGGATCGATGCAATAAACTTGTCTTTGAAACTCCCAAAAAAGTCAATCTCTCAAAATCAAGTGCGAGATGTGGCACTCCCCACAAAGCGTACAAGAAAAGGTTTTGATCCCAATGCTTACAAGTTACTTGTGAAGGCTGGATACAACCCTAATGAGCCATCAATGTTAGCGAAACTCCTATCAGAAGATACAACTAGGCAAGCACGTGAAGGCCTAGTCTATAGCCAACCGACGCCAATTCGCATTTCCATAAGAAGGGCAAGCAAAAACCATATAGCTTTTGAAGATGAGGTCACTACTCCCAATAAGAAGCCTCCGTCTTTGATCGACTTGGAGAATCGACTACAAGAACTTCTGTGTTTGAGAGGTTAGGTCCATTGAAGAAGAATAACAAAAATCTGAGAAGTTATTTAAAAGTTACAACGCCTACTTCACATTTGATTCAAAAGGATTTCAAAAGTTTGATTCCTTCTAGAAATAGGCGAAGAGTGCAACTTGTGGTTTCATGTAAAGAGGAACTCAAGGCAAAGTTACTTCTGGCAAGTTCCTTGGCTTTATTGTGAGACATCGAGGAATTGAAATTGATCAAGCCAAAGTTGATGCAATATCAAAGATGTCTGAGCCTCGAAATATACATGAGTTAAAAAGTCTCCAAGGAAAGCTAGACTACTTGAGGAGGTTCATCTCTAATCTAGTGGAAAGATGCCAACTATTCGGTCATCTCATGAAAAAAGGTGCTCCTTTTAATTGGGACCAAACATGTAGCGATGCCTTTAAAAGTATCAAATCGTATCTAGCAAAACCTTCAGTTTTGGCAGCCCCTATACTTGGAAAGTCATTAATAATCTACATTGTGGAACAGGAAAGATCCGTAGGAGCCCTGTTAGCTCAAGAAAATAGTGAAGGCAAATAAAACTCTCTTTATTACTTAAATATAACGATGACGCAGAATGAGCTGAACTATTAGCCAATTGAAAAGTTATGCTTGGCACTTGTCTTCTCAATTCAAAAGATGAAGCATTATTTTCAAGATCATGTTGTCCTCCTTATTTCTAGAGCAAATTCCATCAAGTTTGTTATGTCAAAACATGTCCTTAGTGACCGACTAGTAAGATGGTACCTCCAATTCCAACAATTTGAGATTGTGTACATCCCTCAAAAAGCTGTTAAGGGACAAGCATTAGCGGATTTCTTGGCATACCATCCGATAAGTGATGATTGAGAGTTAACTTATGAGGTTCCTGATAAAGATGCGATGTCTATTGAAATTCAACCTTCTTAGAAAATGTACGTTGATGGGGCTGCACATCGTGGTGGAGCTGGCGCTGGCGTAGTGTTCATCACTTCACAAGAAAATATTCTACCATTCTCCAACAAGGTTGGTCAATTACAAAATTACACACGATAAAAGTGAAGGTAAAATAAGGTATTCAATTGATTTTTATTCAAGTTTTTATTAACAAGTCTTTTACTAATTTATTATTTGACTATGTGAAGTCAAATGATAATGTGTCGGATCCACATAAAAAAAGTCTTGACTAGAGATGGAGTTGAGAGATCATCAAAGAATCATGATGACGGTAACTCTACCTTGCAGATCGGAGATCCCAAGAGTTGGTTCAAGAAAATCAAACAAATTTGTGACTGAAGGTTCGACATTCTCAATAAAATCAATCCATTCTTGTGATGAAGACAATGTTCATGAACAAGGATAAAACATTAAGACATTTTAACGAGTTGATAAAACTTAAATTTTTTTAATGGTTTTTATGTTTGGCAGATTTGACGAAAAATTGCATCTACGCAATAACATATTAAGAAATCACCTATGTGAGTGTGAAGTGTAAGCCACGTCAAAACAGATGATTGTAAAAGCACATTCTCTTTATAATCATGAAACAAGAAAGTGTTCATGGTTGAAACAAACACAACAATAAGAACCATATATGGTAAGGGATTAATTGTGTTGCATGTGGTTGTATTGGTATACACCAAACTCAACGATTCAAAGAAATCAAATCTACCTATCAATCAAGTATAGTTTACATATGTTCACTATGAAAAGTTAAAAGGAAAACGTGCTTATCTAGATGTAATTACTCCTTGTTTGTAAAGTACATACTTGTCCATTTATTTTTTGTTAAAATAATTCTACAATAATGCGGGGAATTGTTGGGTTTTAAAAGGCATGTATAGAAATTGAAAAGTTGCGACTCTTTTGAAAAGTTATGATTTTTCTCAAGATTTGTGACTATATTGAAGGGTTGTGACTTATTAAAAAAATTGTGACTTTTCCAAAGGGTTGTGACCTTTTTGATAAGGCTCTAGGATGTAAGCATTTGTTCACACTACCTAACCCTCAGGATGCATACACGGGACCTAGGATCACGAGTGACCCCAAGCTAACCCTATTGGCATGTCATAAGCAAACTAAAGTAAACTAAAGCAATAAATACCGTGCGGAAGCTAATCATGAAATAATCTGAAATAATGGGGAATACCCATATACTAAATCTGAATATATGAAAACTGAGAGTTTGAAATACAATAGAAAAGTCAAACTCTAACATTAAAGCTGAAACTAACTATGTATGAAATAAAGCATTTACTGAATAGAAATGCTGGGGCATGCCCCAGCTTGATCTAGCAAAACTGAAACTAAACCAAAAGGCATGAAAGACAATCGTGTCACTCGCCCTCGAGGAATGAGGGCTCACCACTAATATTGTTGCACTGAAGATCGGGAACCGATATAAGCGTGATCTGGGAGCTGAGAACCTGAACCTATATTATGAGAAGATGTAGCGCAGAGTATACGTCAGTACTTAAAAGGTACTGAGCATGCAGGATAGAGTAATGCAGAATAATAACATAACTGAACAAAGAAATAAAACAATGATATAATCTGAACATGATATGGATACATGATATACTTACCATGAGCTAACTGAATGCAATGACCAAGATTATAACATGCTTAGACTGAATACTGAACTGTAACTGCTAACCTGATCAATGCACTAGAATCTGACTGAACTGTTATGAGCTATAAATGACTGACATAAAACCACATGAGCTAAATGTGGAGTCCGATGTATAAGCCCCATCGAGAAGACCCAATATACCCTTCCATAGGTATAAAGGCATGACTGGCGTGATCAAAAAAATATTGCGAACATATGGGACTTACAACCTACGGGGCACGTAGTTGTGGGACTTACGGGTGACTGACCCTAGTCCACTCGGTATTAATTCTAAGCCCAACTAATTATGTAATTTAGCAATTTATAACTGAAATGCTATAAATTCTTGATAATTCTTGATAGCTCAAATACTGACATGTTAACTGAAAATGCAGCATTAATATACTGATAATGAAATATTTATAACTGGAGCATGTATAACTGAATGATCTGACCTAGCATGTGCACTTCATGAACTAAAAGAACTACATAGCTAGGGTTCTGAAATTATGAAGGAGTTGATACTAAAACATGCAGATCATGACAAACTGATTAGGAATAGTAAAGTAACTAGTTCATGATAATCTGCTGAAATTCTAGAAACCCTAGCTCTAGTTGATAATAAGGGAATCAAGAATCTAACTAAATTCTAGGCACCTAATGGGGGAAAGGAACCCAATAGTGAAATCCCACATACCTGATGATAAATTCCATGGAGAAATCTTTCAATTTTGAGGCTGTAACTAATGGAAACTCATTGCGTTCTTGGGAAGGGTTTGGTCACCTCTTTCTCCTTTTGCGTTCTAATTTTTTCTAAGTTTTGATGAATAATTTGACTTAGGTGAGTTCTAGTTTTTTTACTATGCTAAAATTGACAAAAACTACGTAGTTTAGAGGTCAAACGCATAGGGAAAAGACCAAAGGACCCCTGACAAAGAAGTTGTCGGGGACCACTAACAGACGGGATCGACGGACCGTGGCAGGACCGACGGTCCGTGCTGGTCCACCGTCACTTGGAGACTGGGAGCTGAAATTGAGGAACTGACCTACGGCCCTAGACCACAGACTATGGTCTGACCTACGATTGTAGGTCCTGCGTGGGTCTACCCTTAGCCAATTTTTTTAGGCTTCTGGGGGATGGGTCATAGGTGGCCATCCACGGACCACCAGCACGGGCCATGGGTCACCCTACGGTTTGTGGGTGGCAACCGTGGTTTGCACCTGCAACTCTAAAATATGCATTAAGGTCTGTTTTTAGATACGGGGTTACATTATCTACCTTTTTGGTATATTCGTCCTCGAATGAAGACTAAACTAGCTGAATATGGAGAGTAAGAGCTGCAAACCCTACCACTATGCACTGGAAACTGATTTTTGACTAAACTAAGTTCCAAGTACATGAAAATACGCTGAAAATGCAAGTACAAACTGAAGGAAAAATATACTAAGACTGAATTTGTGCATGAGTGATTGAAAAACTGAAGAGGAAGTATTACCTTAAGCTTGAGTAGAATCAGAAGGAAAGAAATGAGGATACTTGGCCTTCATGGCTGCTTCTGCTTCTGCTTCTGAAGTAGCTTCCTCTATGGAATGACTCCTTCACAAATACTTAACTGAAGCGATTTCTTTGTTTCTTAACCTTCTAATCTGACGATCAAGAATCTCAACTAGTACATCCTCACAAGTGAGACTATCTGTTACAACCACACTTTCTAAAGTTACAATGGATGTTGGATGACCCCCACACTTCTTCAACAAAGAAATGTGGAAAACCGGATGCACTATTGCTAGTTCTATTGGCAACTCTAACTCGTAAGCCACTTTACCAACTCTTTTCAAGATCTTGTAATGGACTACATATCTGGGACTGAGCTTCCCTTCTTGCAAAATCTCATCACCCCCTTCATAGGTGACACTTTCATGAAAACCCAATCATCAACTTGGAACTCTAATTCCCTTCTCCTTACATATGTATAAGACTTATGGCGACTTGGGTTGTCTTAAGTATATCTCTAATGAGTTGCACTTTTTCCATAACATCATGAACTGAATTTGTCCCTATCAAGGCTGCTTCACCTACTTCAAACTAGCCAAGTGGATATCTACATCTACGCCCATACAGTGCCTCATAAGGGGCCATCTGAATACTAGAATGGTAGCAATTATTGTAGGCGAACTCAATAAAAGGAAGGTGATCATCCCAACTACCCTTGTATTCGATCACAAAAGCTCTCAACATGTCCTCTAAGGTTTGAATGGTACACTCTGCCTGACCATCCATCCGTGGATGAAATGTTATGCTAAGATTAACCTGAGTACCTAGACCTTTCTAAAATGACTTCCAAAAATGAGGGGCAAACTGAAGACCTCTATCTAAGATGATAGACAAAGGAACCCCATGTAACCTGACTATCTCATCAATGTAAAGCTTGGCGTAGTCCTCTGTCGAATCTGTAGTCTTCACCTCCAAAAAGCGCGCAAACTTAGTAACCCTATCAACAGTTACCCAAATGTAGTCATATTGTCTGCGAGTACGAGGTAAACCTGTAATGAAGTCCATGTTGATCACTTCCCACTTCCAAGTAGGAATGTTGATCTCTTGGGTCATACCTCCTAGTTTATGATGTTCTATCTTGACTTACTGACAATTGGGCACTTAGCCACAAAATTTGCTATATCCCTCCTCATGCCACTCCACAAAAAACCTTCATGCAGATCACGGTACATCTTAGTGGCGCCTAGATGAATAGGATACCTGGAATTAGGGGCTTCTGTAAGAATTTGTTGTCTCAACTCACCCACATTAGGAACACATAATCGACCTTGGTAGCGAAGCACACCATCTCCCCCTTGGGAGAAAACTTCAACCCTTTGCTGATGAACTACACCCTTTAGCTGAAGCAATATCGGATCACTGTCTTGCTTTCCCTTGACCTCCACTACCAATGAAAATTATGACCTATTCTTAACTGTTACACTGCCATATGTTCTGCTCATAAGACGAACTCCTCGGCGACCAAGCTTGTGAGCATCCTTCGCTAGTTCCTTTCTTTCTTCCTCAACATGTGCTACACTACCCATAGATACTCTATTAAGAGCATCTGCTACTACATTGGCCTTACAAGGATGGTAATGCACACTCATATTATAATCTTTGAGGAACTCAAGACATCCCCTCTGGCGAAGATTTGACTATTTTTGGGTGAACACATATTAAAGGCTCTTATGGTTTGTGAACACATCTGCGTGAACACCATACAAGTAATGTCTACAAATATTAAGTGCAAACACAACTGTTGTAAGCTCAAGGTCATGAGTCAGATAGTTCTTCTCATGCACCTTAAGTTATGTAGAAGAATAATCTATAACCGTACCTCGCTGCATCAACACACAACCTAGGTCAACTTTGGATGCATCACAATAGATAACATAACCATTTGAACCCTCTGGTAGAGCCAAAACAAGAGTTGTAGTCAACCTATTTTTCAGTTTTGCGAAGCTTTTCTCACAATCATCTGACAACTGAAACTTAACCTTTTTCTGAGTCAACTTAGTCAATGGAGAGGCTATGGATGAGAATTCTTCCACGAACCTTCTGTAGTAACCTGCTAGACCCAAGAAACTTCTAATATATGTAGCAGAGGTAGGTCTGGGCCATTGTTTCACTGCTTCTATTTTCTGAGAATCCACTCGAATCCCTTTGATAGATACAATATGCCAAGGAAGGCAACATATTGCAACCAAAACTCACATTTTCTAAACTTTGCGAATAACTGGCGATCTTTGAGAGTTTGCAAGACAACCCTCAAATGATTCGCATGTTCTTCCTCATTCCTAGAGTAAATGAGGATATCATCAATAAAGACGATAACGAACAAGTCCAAGTACTACTTGAACACCCTACTCATCAAATCCACGA
This sequence comes from Solanum chiquidenum, assembly GCA_029582725.1. NCBI lineage: Eukaryota > Viridiplantae > Streptophyta > Magnoliopsida > Solanales > Solanaceae > Solanum > Solanum chiquidenum. Next base: position 2,606 of record JAJOOS010017718.1, on the reverse strand, counting down.
AAGTTGCAGGAGCATTGGTTAGTCCAAATGACATAACTACAAATTCATAATGTCCACACCGAGTTCTGAAGGTTGTCTTCGAAATGTCACTATCTCTGACTTAGAGCTAATGATAACCAGATCTGAGGTCTATCTTTGAGAAATGACTAGCTCTGTGAAGTTGTCCAAACAAGTCATCAATCCTGGGATAGGGTACTTATTCTTGATTGTGACCTTATTCAATTGCCTATACTCAATTCACATTCTGAGGGAACTATCTTTCTTTTTTACAAACAACACTGGTGCACCCCATGGGGAAATACTAGGTCTGATGAAGCCCTTATCTATAAGGTATTTCAATTCCCAAAGCTGAGCTGGAGCCATTATGTAAGGAGGAATAGAAATAGGTTGGGTATCTGGAAGGAGATCAATTCCATAGTCGATTTCCTTTTAGGGAGGAACTGTGGGAAGATCTTCTGGAAACACTTCTAGAAACTCATTAACTACTGGAACTGACTTAAGAGTTGGGGTTTCGGAGATTGAATCCTTAACCCGGACTAGATAATAGAGACAACCCTTAAAGATCATCTTTGTGGCCTTATGGTAAGAAATGAATCGACCCATAGGGGCTATGCTACTACCCTTCCATTCTAAGATTGGTTCGTATGGAAACTGAAAATGAACAATCATAGTTCTACAATCGACTGAGGCATAATAGGAATGTAACAAATCCACGCCTAGAATGACATCGAAGTCTACCATTTCTAACTCTACAAGATCTGCTGAGATAACTTTCTGAAAGAATGTGACAGGGCAATTTCTGTATATATGTCTGGTTATAACTAGGTCACCGATTGGAGTGGAGACTGAGAAAGGTTCTGAGAGAGTTTCTGGGCTACGTCAAACTTGACTACTATATAAGGAATTACAATGAAAAGTGTATCCCCTGGATCTAATAAAGCATAAACATCGAGATTAAAGACTCGTAACGTACTAGTGACTACATCAGGAGAATCTTCCTGATCCTGGAGAGCCTGAAGAGCATAAAACTTGTTCTGGCGTTGTCCACCACCTGTACCAGATGAGTTACCCTACTAAGTCGGGTGACCTACTGGTGTTGTTAAAGTTGTAGACTGAGCTCTGCTAGTATTGCCTTCTTGACCATGTTAAGAAGGACAATCTCTCAACATGTGACAAGACTGACCACACCCAAAGCATCCTTTCTTTTCTGCAAGACACTCACCTGGATGGTTCTTACCACACTTAGGACAAGTTGGGTAGGTTCTGGTGCCTGAAGCACTTCCCTGAGATTTAGAGCTTGATGCCCTACCTTTCTGATCATGTCTGAACTTGGAGGATAAACTAAGGAAGTAGCATCAGTAAAGTCCTTTGGAGGAACCAATTTGTTGAGGAAGCTACTTAAGAAGCTGATGAGGATATGAATAAGATATATCCACACCTCTTCGAATCCAGAAAATTTCTAAATTAAGGTACTAATCCTTTTCGTGTCATTTTAATTATAAGTTGGCATGTTGTAATTGCATTATGCTTGTTGAGTGTTTAAACTGCATGTTTGATGTTACACCCTTAGCCTAGAAAATGTAACCTCTTTCGAGGACGAATGTTCCCAAGGGGGAGATATTGTAACATCCCGTAACTAGAACGAGCTAGAATTAGAAAGAGTGATTTTTTGGAAATAATAGAAATTTGGAAAATTGGTTAAGATTGAGTTTTTGGTCAACAACGACATAACTCCTAGTTCAGAATGAGTTAGGTGTGCTTCTAGATACCGTAGGAAAGATCTCGGAATCATCTCTCCAACGCCGCCAAGTTTGCGCAATTCCGAGATTGTATGAGTGAGATATGCCCATTTGAAGTTGGGTTGCTCAATTAAGGAAAGTCTAATCCAGATTTTTGAAGGGCATTATGGTCTTTTCCTTACCCATTTATTTTATTTCGATATTTGGAAATTAGTTGGAGTCTAAACTGATCTTAGTCAGTTTACACTTTTGGAAAAAGAGTTAGGGTTTTGAGATGAGAGAAAAGAAGAGGAGAAGAAGCAAGAATCGTCAAGATCTTCAAGAATCGCTTGTGAATTTCATCAAGGGGTGATCCTTACGAGTTATGTGAGATCACATAGCATTGGTTTAGTTCACCCACGCACCAATCATGATTTATTTCAACAAATTTAAGTTCGTGAAAGCTTAGAAATTAAGTTCTTCATGGGTTTGTTGAAGTTCCTTTGAATTCTTGATTCAAAAGACTTGGGTGGACTGAAGAACACACGCAATGTATAAAACAATTAAAAGAAGAATGCTCTAAGTTACCTAAACTTAGATTACCAGAAGAGACTGACAAATTGGTATTACAAACTGATGCGTCAGATTTTGTTTTCTTGGGACTTTGATAAAATGTCCGCAAGGAGTCTTGAGGGTTATCATATACACTACTAAAAAAACTGATAAAAGAGACCTAAAAATTGAGACCTCAAAAGTAGGTCACTAAAAAGAGACCTCATGAGGTCACTATTTGCATCTATAATTTTTTTGATTTTATTTTTTAAATTAGAGACCTCATGAGGTCAATTTTATTTATATATATATATATATATATATATATATATATAT